>CAUYQG010045808.1:0-48424 GCA_963574415.1 Tarsius wallacei
TTCTACACCTCTTTCCTATGGGATTTCAGTCTGTGGAGTTCCAGTTTCTTGGCTAAGAATCCAATCTGTAATGTTTGGACGTAACTATTTGACTTAATCTTAATTAAAGCCACAGATATGTGTATTCTCTCTCTCTCTCTCACACACACGCGCACACACACACATTCTCTCTCTCAAGCAGAATTTTTAAAATTATCTATGTACATAAATTGGGAACAGTTTTCTGGAGAAAACAGTTGTTAGAAAATCATCCAGTTTCCTGGGTACACTGGATATACAGGTATGCTAGGAGCACAGATATTTTTTAGGGCTTGGAAGATAGAATAACTTTTTTTTTTGAGTCAGTGTCTCAGTTGCCCGGGGTGGAGTGCAGTGGTGTGATCACTGTTCACCACAGCCTCGACCTCTTGAGCTCAAGCGATCCTCCCACCTCTGCCTCCCAAGGAGCTGGGACTACAGGCATGCATCAACATGCCCAGCTAACGTTCTAATTATTTTTTAGAGACAAGGTCTCATTATGTTGTCCAGGCTAGTCTTGAACTTCTGGCCTCAAGTCTCCCAAAATGCTGGGATTACACTGGGCATGAGCCATCACGCCTGGCTATGTCATAAATTTTTAACAAGAGCAATTTTATCTTTCTGCTTTCCATCTGTCTTTTACAGTAAGTGGATTTTCCTGCGTTTGCTGTGGTCTTCTGGGGCTAACTAGATCTTGCTCAAAACGTGTGACAGACTGACCAATGGAGAAGCTGGTGATCCTGCCCTAAGATAGGATGGTGGTGGGAATGGAGGTTCGAGAGGGTGTCAAGGGAAATGGGAAACCAAGACTAATTGCTCTCCTTCCCCAGATGATATTTCTACTGATATTGCCTCTTCTGTTTTTGTGCTGCCATTACTGTTCCAATGTATCTACTCTTTCTGCTGTTGTGGCAAGAATACCCACTGTCAATTGTGCGGGCCAACACCCGCCCCAGGTAGGGCCCCCGCAGGCCTGGTGGTTGCAGCACCAGGGTGGGCGGCAGAGCCTCACTAACCTGTGGCCACCCCCTTCCATTAGTACCCATGCCCCCTGGGAGACAAGAGTTCCTTGGCATTAAACTTGATGTACTAGAGTTAAGATTGAATTCCTGATCTTTCAGTGGACAGTCACAACATTCTGTATATTGTTCTATATCCTGGCCCGGCTCGTGTCCTGTTTTGATTTTTTTTTTTTTTTTTTGAGTTGGAGTCTTACTCTGTCGCCCAGACTGGAGTGTAGTGGCCGCTCCCGGCCACTGCAGCCTCAACCAACTGGGCTCCAGCAATCCTTCCGCCTCAGCCTTCCAAGTAGCCGGAATTACAGGCACGCGTTACCATGCCCGGCTGATTTTTTGATTTCTGGTAGAAATGAGGTCTCGCCAAGTTGCCCAGGCGGGTCTCGAACCTGCGGGCTCAGGCAATCCACTCACCTCAGCCTCCCAAAGCGCGGGATTACAGGCTGAGCCACCGAGCCCAGCATCCTGTTTTGATTTTAAGCTTCCAAGTCAGAGTCCGTTGTTGATGGGGTGTGAGGTTTGGCAACACCTTGGCATCAGGCCAAGGTTTGTGTTCATTTTCCCTAGATGTTAATGGTTCCAACCACGGTGTTAGAGAAGCCGGGAAGTGAGCGGGAGCCCATTGGAAGGAATGTGGATGCTGCTCTTGCCTTTTGCCCTGGTCCCTGGGCCCCAGGTCATGGCATGTTGCCCATGTAGCATCAGACAGGTCTTGCCCGATGGAAAGATACTGTTAGGTTTGTTTCTAACAGTATCACTGGCCGGAAAAAGAGATTGGGCAGAATCTGCAAGAGGTAACTGTGTGAACCTCTTGCTACTTTCCCTTCTTCTTAATACTGGAACTCTCCCAACTTCTTAGTTCAGGTGAGTTTTATCTGCGGGAACAAGAGAATGCTTAACATTTCAAGAGATCACAGAATACCATGGAGGGAGAAGGAGCCACTTTCTCAGACTGAGGGGGGTGGTGTCTTTCTCTATTGGCTTCTGTGCCGTGATGGGTTCTCTTGTATAAACTTGTTTTTTCATGAAGGATTATTTTAGTTTAATTTTATTATTTGAGACAGGGTCTCACTCTGTCATCCAAGCTGCAGGGACATGATCATGGCACACTGCAGCCTCGACCTCCTGGGCTCAGGCCATCCTCCCGCCTCAGCCTCTTGAGTAGCTGGGACTACAGGCATGTGCCATCATGCCTGGCTAACTTTTACAATTTTTTTGTAGAGAAGAGGTCTCGCTATGTTGCCCAGGCTGGTCTTGAACTCCTGGTCTCAAGCAGTCCTCTCGCCTCGGCCTCCCAAAGTGCTGGGATTACAGGTGTGAGCCACCACATCTGGGAGACTTTTTTTTTTTTTTTGAGTTGGAGTCTCACTCTGTCACCCAGACTGGAGTGCAGTGGCCGCTCCCGGCCACCGCAGCCTCGACCTGCTGGGCTCCGGTGATCCTTCCGCCTCAGCCTTCCAAATAGCTGGAACTACAGGCGCGCGCTACCACACCCGGCTAATTTTTTGGATTTATTGTAGAGATGAGGTCTCGCTTGCCCAGGCGGGTCTCGAATCCGCGGGCTCAGGCAATCCACTCACCTCAGCCTCCCAAAGACACGGGATTACAGGCTGAGCCACCGAGCCCGGCTTGGGAGACTTATTTTTAAAGGAAGCAGTGAAACCATCAAGAGTGAGATAGTTTTTAAAACAACTAAACTTTAACGAATGAAGGCACACAACGGGACAAGATGCTGTTATGTGGACCCCAGTCAGTTACAGTGCTGGTGAGGGCCGAGTGATGTTTCTTTAGTATTTCTTTCTTTCTTTTTAGAAAGAGGGTCAGGTTTCTTTTGCCCGTGCAGCTCTGGCATGTCGCCTTGTCTTTTCTTTCTTCTTTCTCTAATAAACTTTGTTTGAAAACTTAAAAAAAAAAAAGAAAGAAAAAGAAAGAGGGTCTTACTCTTTCACTCAGACCATAGTGCGGTGGTGTAATCATAACCCACTGTGGCCTTAAACTCCTGGCTCCAGCAATACTCCCACCTTGGTGTTTCTTCAGTGTGTGTGAAGCATCTGGATGGTGACCATGTCATTTGTATGCTGGAGCTTGGCACTGAGTTGAGAAGTACTCAGACGTGTTTATTGGATGAAGGTTTGAGGGAATTGGAAACCTACACATGAAACATACTTGTGAGCATTTTAGAAGCACCAATTTGCTTAAAAATTGTGTCCAACCATTATAAGGCATTCCTGTCTAATCATCAACACAGACTCTTCATAACGTCTACCTGCGATACTTCATTAGCTGATTGGGGGGAAACAAGTACTTATCAGCATACCATAGCAGCATCTTTAGAGTGATATTTTAAGATTCGGGCATATTTAGTTTCATTCTTCTTCCTTATTCTAACTTGGTAAGTTAGTAACATTTCCTTTTACTGTAAGATAAAAGAACATATGAAAATTAAGTTATTTTACATGGCATTTGGAGAATAAACTGAGTACTTTCTCATAAATGATAAACTTTCTCAGGTATACTCCGTTTCTTGTTTCCACACATTGTAAGCGTAAGTGGAATTTTCTTTGGCCTCTCACATTTAGAACCCCTAAAGAATGAGGTGTTGTGCTTAAGAACAGGACTCTGGGCTGGGCACAATGGCTCACACCTATAATCCCAGTACTTTGGGAGGCTGAGGTGGGAGGATCATTTGAGGCCAGGAGTTCAAGACCAGGCTGGGCAACATAGCAAGACCCCATCTCACTGAGGCCAGAGGGCTTGCGTTCATATTTCTGCTTTACCGCAAATCCAGTTGTTGTCCCCATGCTGGTGATTCCATCTCTCAGGTTTCTTATCTGTAAAATGGGGTGATAACCATTCCTGCCTTGTAGGGCCACAATGAGTATTAAATGGGCCACGATGAGTATTAAATGAGCCAGTGCAGCCAGGCACAGTGGCTCATGCCTGTAATCCCAGCACTTTGGAAGGCTGAGGCAAGAAGATTACTTGAGCTCATGGTTTGGAGACTAGCCTGGGCAGCATGGCAAGACCTCATCAGTAAAGTAAATCAAAAAAATTAGCTGGGTGTAGTGGTACACATCCAGCTACTTGGAAGGCTGAAGCAGAAGGATCGCCTGAGCCCAGCAGGTTGAGGCCGCGGTGGCCGTGGCATGCCAATGCGCTCCAGCCTGAGTGACAGATTGAGACTCTGACTAAAAAACAAAACAAAACGAAAACCAAAAATGAACCAGTGCATGTACTTAGAAGAGTTAAGCAACAGCTTACTGTTTGGTATTATTATTATTGGCATTACATTTACAAAAGCATCTCCCTTTCATTCATTCTAAGCTAACTAGACATCGTCCAGATGCCAGCTTTTCCATGTTTGTATTAAAGAATTGGTCCATTTGGAGGTGTTTGTTTTCAGCTGTGTCCCTCACCTTTCATTCCTTTCCGAGGCCCTCAGATCACGGGTTGGGAATGTCACATCGCTTCTGTCTTTCCCAGGGTGTACCCTGCTGTTCTACGAGACTTATGGGAGGAATCCCGCCGACCAGAGCAGCGCCCCTCGCTGTGCTCTGTTTGCAGAAGACAGCATCGTACAGTCTGTCCCCGAGCACCCCAAGAAGGAAAACGTGTTCTGCCTCAGCAACTCCTTTGGGGACGTCTACCTCTTCCAGGTCTGGCGGGTGCTTCGAGAGTGGAGGGTCGGGGCAATCGCTTGTGTGCTATGAGGAAGAGAAGGAACAGAATTAGCAGGCTGAATTTAGGAATGAAGGAGAGGACGTGCTTAGCTAGGCATTGGCTTTGGACCCCAGCAAGAGGCTGACGTCTGCTGACGGCCAAGTGCAGTGGGGCCATCACAAATCCAGGCATTCATATGGGGGACATTTCTTGGGTGCCCGTGAAGTACCAGGCGATGGCCTGTGATATGCTCACCAGGACAAAGAGAAGTCACGGTTCCCGCCCTGGAGTAGCTTGCCGTCTAGTGTGTGCAGTGTCCAAGATTCCCAGAGTCGAGGCTTTTGGGATGAAACTTAGAGAATGTGAATGAGAGAGGCTTGGGCTCTTCCCAGGAATCTCAGTAGATATTAAAAGATGTACCTTTTCCTGAAAACACCCATAGACAAGTGCTGTGAGGTCTCGTTTCCCTGTGGAAGGGGTCTAAGCTGTTATGATGCAGCTGATCTGCTGTTAGAATTTTTAGCAGTTTTCTAGCCAATGAGAAGTTGTAGAACATGGAGGTCCTGAACCATCAGTATTGGGCTCAGTTTAGGTTTGAATTCTAGTGCAGTTGCTGAGTTTGTAAATTATCTGGGAACACTTACCAAACTTCTCTAAGCTAGTAGGATAACAGCAGCTTACAGGATTGCTTTTTTAGGGTAAATAATAAAATGTTTCTGTGTTAAGTGCTAAAGAAATCCTAAGTGTTTATTGACTTGAAAGAGATGAGAATGATAGGCAAGAAGCTCTCCAGTGCCTCCCGACCCAAACCCAGAACTCCGGGTAAACTCGACATTGGCTGTAGATTTTATGTGACTGGAAGGTTCATGGAAACCTCATAGGTCCTGTGTTTAAATCTTTTGTAAAGAGGGTCCTGGGTGCTCCAGAAACCCTGAGAGACAACAGTGTTTTCTTTTATAGAAATAGTGTATGGTCATTGCGTCGGAAGATACTGAGTATTCCATTATTTGAGGACAAAATTGTTTTCCCCCAATATTCTTTATATATTTTCGTAATTGAGGCTATAGTGTAGATGTGATTTTTTTTCTCTTTTTGAGTTGGAGTATCACTCTGTCACCTAGGCTGGTGTACAGTGGCACGCTCATGGCCACCAAGCCTCGACCTGCTGGGCTCAGGTAATCCTTCCGCCTCAGTCTTCCATGTAACTGGAACTATAGGCACATGCCACCATGCCTGGCTAATTTTTTTTATTTATTGTAGAGATAAGGTCTCTCCATGTTGCCCAGGCTGTTCACGAACCCGTGGGCTTAGGCAATCCTCTCATGTTTAACCATGAGTATTAAATGAGCCAGTGCAGCCAGGCACAGTGGCTCGTGCCGGTAATCCTAGCACTTTGGAAGGCTGAGGCGAGAGGAGCCTCCCAAAAGTGCTGGGATTACAGGCATGAACCACCGCCCCTGGCTTGTAGATGTGATTTTATGTCCAGGTTTCAAAATTTTAATATTCTAGTCCCAATATTTTCTCATTCTGTTACAATTATGAAGATTCTAATTATGAAGCCTTTTAAAGAGTGGCATAATGTAACACTACATGTATCCATGTATCTACCTAGTTTTCTTTTTATATATTTATTTTTATTAAAACTTTTTTTTCTCATAGAGATGAGGTCTTGCTATGTTTCCCAGGCTGGTCTCAAACTCCTGGATTCAGGCAATCCCCCTGCCTCGGCCTCCCAAAGTGCTGGGATTACAGGCATGAGCCACCATGCGTGGTCTCTCCCTCGTTTTCTTACCACTCCCCTGCTGTCAGTTCTAGCATGTTTCTATCTTTCCTTCTGGTCATACTGAGGACTCCATGATTATTTCTGCTCAGCCCTTGAAGTCCTCCCAGTCCCTCTGAACCTGAGTGGGAGGGCGGTATGTGTGTTTTTGAAATCAAACAGTGTGTATGAAGTACAAGTACTTCTTGGGCTTTGCACATCCACGCTCAGCCTGCCGTTTTGAGAGAGTGCTTTGTCATCAAATAATTTCAAGTGGGTTTCCCCCCTTCTGTGTTTAGGCCACTAGCCAGACAGATCTGGAAAACTGGGTCACGGCCATACATTCTGCTTGTGCATCCCTTTTTGCAAAGAAGCATGGGAAAGAGGACACGGTACGGCTCCTGAAGACGCAGACCAGAAACCTGCTGCAGAAGATCGACATGGACAGCAAGATGAGAAAGATGGCAGAGCTACAGCTGTCTGTGGTGAGCGACCCCAAGAACAGGAAAGCCATAGAGAACCAGGTACTGCCTCCTTCACACCCATGTTTCTTTCCGGGGCTCGTGTTGTCTGCGTGGTGACTGGGCGCAGACTCACTCTGTGGTGGTGGTTCTTACACGCTGGGGGCCGTGGCTTATTTCAAGGACTTAATGACTACCCTCTTGTGACATGGGTGATAGATGATGCTGTCTACAACTTTTGGTGGCTGTATGTACATATTGAAATGTTTTCTGGCCAAACCTTTTGCTCTAATTTTGAGTGGTGCCTTCTTGCCCTCACATATTGTCATTTTCTGAACACAATTCATGCAGTGAAGCCACTACAAGTATAGACAGGTGAGATTCTAAAACAGAGGATGGCTTAGGGAACAGTGGTTCAGCATAGCACAGCTGTTTCTATGCCTGTGAACTGCAAAAACCCATTAATCTTTTCTGCTTATATCAGAGAAGCTGCTAATAAAAAAAAAAACACTTCATTTTCTCTGGTCTAATTCCGATTTATATAATAATTAAATAGCTAGTTCTTATGCTGTTTGCATTTTGGAGAAGGGGAATCAGCTTTTCAATGTTTATTTCCCTTTGCTCAGACAACCTCGACACTTAGACAAGTGTTAGGGGGATTTCAAGCATCCTAGTCTTGGGCCAGGATCCCTACGAAGCAGACTACGATGGCAACTTGCATGTGTGAAGTTTTATTAGGAATACTTGCAGGAATGACACTGGTATGGCGTGAGGGAGTGGGATTAGGGGTGGGGGCAAGTTGAATTTAGAGGCAGCCAGTCCCATGGGAGTGGTCGTTCTGAGTTAGTATTATTTTTTGAGTTGGGGTCTCCCTTTCGCCCAGACTGGAGTGCAGTAGCACACTCGTGGCAACCATAGGCTCAGCCTCCTGGGCTCAGACGATCCTTCCATCTCAGCCTCCTGAGTAGGTGTGTGCCACCACACCCAGCTAATTTCATGCTTTTTGTAGAGATGAGGTGTTAGTATGTTGGCTAGGCTGGTCTCGAACTCCTGGGCTCAAGCAATCCTCTCTCGTCGGCCTCCCAAAGTGCTGGGATTACTGGGCTATTTGGAGTTCTGCATTGAGGCATGTGGGCCCAGCTTCGGAATTCCATATCAACCTGTCAAGGCAGCTTCCTTTGATAAAGGTCACTCCCCAGAGGGCATCTGCCTGTCAGCTGTGGGCAGCTGGTGTTGCTGGAGGCCAAGGGAAAGTGCCTCTATCTTGAAGGGGAGATCTGAGTGATATACTTCAGATCAAAGGATAGCAAAAGCTTGTCTCTGCCAAAAAATTAGCTGGGTGTGATTGTACACACCTGTAGTCTCGGCTACTTGGAGGGCTGAGGCAGAAGGATCACCTGAGCCCAGGAGGTTGAGGCTGTGGTGAGCCGTGATTGTACTACTGCAGTTCAGCCTGGGCAACAGAGTGAGACCCCCAACTCAAAATAAATAAATTAAATAAAATAAATACTTGATGAGGGGCAAGAGGTAGGAATTATTTGGTTATTTTTCTATTGCCAATTGATATTTTCCGATTTCTTTTTTTTTTTTAAATTAGAATCTCACTTTGTCACCCAGGCTGGAGTGCAGTGGCACGCTATTCACGGCCACTGTAGCCTTGACTTGCTGGGCTCAGGTGATCCTTCCATCTCATCCTTCCAAGTGGCTGGAACTACAGGCATGCACCACTGCGCCCAGCTAATTTTTTGATTTTTTTATAGAGATGAGGTCTCACCATGTTGCGCAGGCTGGTTCCAAATGCTTAATGGATCACTGCATGCCTTTGATCAGTTTCCTATTTCCAGTCAGACATTTCTTTTTGCACATGCTAAGATCTTTATATATGTGTAGATGAAAAAAAGTCTAAAGTTAAGCACTCCAGACATAAATACCAGGGTGCCAAAAAATGTATAGACATTTTAAGAAATGTTATCTGTTAGTTTTCAAAGTACTTTTCAGAAGTGTCTGGTTGCTGATGGTAACCACTTTGAGTACCTCTTATAATTTCAGAAGTCAAATGTGACTTGTATTCATCTTTTACCAGTATACATTTTTCCTTTCTTAAAATGTGTATACATTTTTTGGCACCTTCTGTAGAAATATGATTTAATTTGCAATTTAAATAAAACACTAGCCGGGCTCGTTGGCTCAGCCTGTAATTCCAGCGCTTTGGGAGGCTGAGGTGAGTGGATTGCCTGAGCCCGCGGGTTCGAGACCTGCCCGGGCAACTTGGCGAGACCTCATCTCTACAATAAATCAAAAAATTAGCCGGGTGTGGTAGCGCGTGCCTGTAGTTCCGGCTACTTGGAAGGCTGAGGCGGAAGGATCGCCGGAGCCCAGCAAGTCGAGGCTGCGGTGGAGCGGCCACTGCACTTCAGTCTGGGCGACAGAGTGATACTCCAATTCAAAATAAATAAATAAATAAATAAAACACTATAGGTAAAAGTTCTTTCAAATTAGTCACAGTATATCCAAATTGTTGTGTATGTGAGATATATATATATATATATATATATATATATATATATATATATATATATATATTTAGGAACCTGGGTTTTTTGTAACAACATAATCAATAACTAAAGGATAAAAAATCCAAGAACTTGCTAATGTATCTCAACCCTAGTCCTCATTCAAGTCCCTGGATCTTTTTTTTTCCCGTCAATTTATAGGGTCAAATGTTTAGGTCTAGAGAGAGAAAAGACATTTGGCAATGTTGAGAGGCTCCTGGCCTTCCGTGTGTGTGTGTGTGTGTGTGTGTGTGTGTGTGTGTGTGTGTCCTCTTTGTGGCCACAAGAGGTCTAAGCATACATTTTTTAAAAAACTTACATTTTCATTAAATGTAATTGTATTTCCTTGTCCATGGCGTGTAATGGTTGACAGATGACATCATAGTTGGTGCTACTCTCTGATTAGGAGGGAGGAATTATGTTACTTTAAATAAACCGCTACATAGATTCAGGGGTCTAGGGTAGTCGGAGGCCTGAAGAAAAGCTCTGTTGAGAATGAGGATAGTTGGCACTTGTGGCTCATTAGGTATTCTCTGACAGAACCATTATGTTGGTGTTTTTTGTTTGTTTGTTTTGAGTCAGGATCTCACTCTGTCACCCAGGCTGGAGTGCAGTGACTTGATCATAGCCTCAACCTCCTGGGCTCAGGTGATCCTTCTACCTCAATCTTCCGAGCAGCTAGGACTACAGGCATGTGCACCACCATACCCGGCTAATTTTCTTATTTTTTGTAGAGATGGAGTCTCACTATGTTGCCCAAGCTGATCTCAAACTCCGAGGCTCCAGCGATTCTCCCACCTCAGCCTCCCAAAGTGCTGGGATTACAGGCATGAACCACCATGCCCAGCACATTGGTTATTTTAAGCACAGTGTCCTAATACTACTAATTTTTCATTTTGGTTTTCCCTTCCCCCATAACCCCTTCCTGTGTGCTCCCTAGACCTCTTCTTCCCCCATCCCCTTGGCACACACACATTCCTTCTCATGTTATTCCTGTAAATTTCTAGTGAGTAACAATTTGGTTTGATCTTCAGAAATTCCACTTGAAAATATTCTCATCACATTGGTAGGATTTTTTTGTTTTGGAGACAGGGTCTTGCTCTGTCGCCCAAGCTGGAGTACAGTGGTGTGATCATAGCTCCCTGTAGCCTTGACCTCCTGGGATCAAGGGATTCTCCCTCCTCAGCCTCCCGAGTAGCTGGGACTATAGGTGCACACCACTACGTGCAGCTAATTTTTAAAAAATTTTTGTAGAGTTGAGATCTCACTCTTTTGCCCAGACTAGTCTCAAACTCCTGGCTTCAAGCAACCCTCCCACCTTGGCCTCCCAAAGTGCTGGGATGACAGGCATGAGCCACCACTCCTGGCCCATACTGGGAGTTTTTTAGGTTATAATTTGGTCATGGTTTCCCAAAGGGCTCCGCAGTGGGTCATATGAGTCACATTTGCCCTGCCTGGTCCTTGACTCGTTTGCCAGCAGGTTGTAAAGACAGCTATTTATTCTTGACTTGCAGACACAAAGACTATGGATTGTTAAGCCGGAACACGCACATGCTTAGAAATGCTTTTATAAGCTCTTTGACTAGAAACTGTTAAGTGAAGCTACAAAATCAGAGGTATTTACAGGTTGAGACCAATCAGGACACGGTCTCCCAAATATCCCCTGAATGTATAGCTTTCTCTAAACTGCCTTTTAAAAATGTTGTTAGGCTTGGCATGGTGGCCTCAAACCTGTCATCCCAGCACTTTGGGAAGACGGGGCGAGAGAATTGCTTGAGCCCAGGAGTCCAAGACCAGCTTCTACAAAAAAATAAAAAAATTAGCCGGGTGTGGTGGTATGTGCCTATAGTCCCAGCTACTCAGGAGGCTGAGGAAGAAGGATCGCTTGAGCCCAGGAGGTCGAGGCTGTGCTGAGTCGTGATCATGCCACTGTACTCCAGCCTGGGTGACAGAGTGAGACCCTAACTCAAAAAAATTAAAATAAAAAAAATAGAAATGTCTTTAAAGGAGCAGTGCTTTTATCCACTTTCCATTTAAGAACCTCACCTCCACTGTATCCGTTTATTTATGTAGCACTTTCCCCCAGGGTCCCCGAGAACCTCCAATATGGTCATTTTTAGCCTAAAAATAGCAGAGGATGACGTCATGTGAAATGAATTCTCTGGAGCGGGTTTTCTTTGAAGTCCTTGGGTGGAGAAGGTCCTTGTCAATGCCTTTTCCAAATAAAAGGACACTGTCACAGTAAAAACAGCCGAGCTTCATACTGTGATGTGGTCACATGCTCTGCTGAAAGGAAACCATCCTGGGATCCTGTTCTTGGGCCTCGGGGGCCGTTTTGGGGACAGGATGATGCTGCTTTCATCTGAGCATGTCCAATGTGGACCAGACCTCACTGCCGTCCGCCTGTCGGCTGCCTTTGAAGTTCCAAGGGAGGAAGAGTTGTAAATTAAGTCCAGTTAGGCCTTCGTTTTCCTTTCCGCTCATTATTGTAGACTGGCAAACAAGGACAAAACCTCGCCACCCTCGGGCGATCCTGCATCCTCCCAGATGGTGACCCCCCACCCCACCCTGCCTCATTTTGTGCATTTTGGGGGAAAGCCGGGCCTGCTTCCGTTGTTAATTACGTTGGCGAGGGTAGAGGCGATGGGAGGACCAGAGATGCTGCTGGGTGTGATTGTTCTGGGTTTTGGGAAATACAGGCTCTATTTTAAGTGTTTTCTTAAATAAAAAAAATTTTTTTGAGTTGGGGTCTCACTCTGTCCCACAGGCTGAAGTGCAGTGTCACGATCATGGCTCACTGCAGCCTTGACCTCCTGGACTCCGATTCTCCTCCTTCTCAGCCTCCCGAGTAGCTGGGACTACATATGTACATTACCAAATGCGGCTGATTTAAAAAAATTTTTTGTAGAGTTGAGGTCTCACTCTGTTGTCCAGGCTGACCTCGAGGTCTTAGACTCAAGCATTCCTCCCGCCTCGGCCTCCCAAATGGCTGGGATTACAGGCATGAGCCACCACACTCGGCCTAAATAAAGTTGTAAGCTCATAAAGAGGATGGATTTAATTTGGACAGTTGGAAACTGAGGTGAAGCGAATAATGAGAATAGAGTTTTGGAGAAAATATGAGTATAATACGGTGTATTGTGTGTGAGTATAATATGGTGTATTGCGTGTGCATGGTCGGGGGAGGAAAGCGACTTGGGGAACCAACCATTGGAGAGTAGAATATTTATGAGGAGAACTTGAGGGTGATAAGCCAGATTACGGAGGTGCTGGCTGAAAACACGGGCTTTATTCAGTAGACAATAGCAAGCTGGGAGGGTGGGGGGGTGTTTTTGGCAGGAGAATAAAGTTTAGTTTAGATCAGAGAGCATTTATAACATGCATATCCGAGCCAGGCAGGTGTGCCCAGACTGAGGTCTCAAAGGGAGTACTTTCTGCCCTCAGAGTGCTCTTAGTCTAGTAGGTTGACAGACAGTTGAGCATATCATTTCAACATATGGATTCAGTGCAAATGCTGCTGAAGACAAACGGAAAATCTAGCCTCATGTGTAGTCATGGAAGACTTCCTGGAGGAGGGAATGCCTGAATTGCTTCTCGAAAACTGAGGTGCTGATCAGAAGGAGAATGGGGAGGGACATGCCAGGCCAAGGCACAGCTTGAGCAAAGACAGAGTGTTCTGGAACGGGGTGCACCCTGCAGTTTAATGTTTCAGGCAGTGGTGAGAGCTGGGAGGGACAAGTTGGAGGTCCATCTTTCTCTGTTCTTGGAGCTGCTGCAGAAGCCTTCCAGTCCTGCCCTTCATCAGATGCATCTCCCGTACAACAGCCAACGTGTGTTGCCTTTAACAAGTGAGTCTGATGATGTGATGACCTGGTTGAAAAATCCTGTAATGGCTGGATACAGTGGCTCACCCCTAAAATCCCATCACTCAGGGAGGCTGAGACAGTAGGATTGCCTGAGCCCAGGAGTTCAAGAGCAGTCTGGGCAACATAGCGAAACCTTGTATCTCTACAAAAAAATAAGAAAATTAGTAGTCCCAGCTACTCGAGAGACTGAGGCAGAAGGATCGCTTGAGCCCAGGTCAAGGCTGCAGTGAGCCGTGATGGTGCCACTGCACTACAACCTGGGCAACAGAGTAAGGCCCCAACTCCCCCCCCACCAAAATAAATTAATCCTTAATTTACTTGTTTTCATAACTTGGATTTTTCTGCTTGACTTGATGGAAATTGTATTTATTATAAAACGAAATGAATGTTATGGTGTGTGAATTATATCTCAAATGAAAACAAAACAAAATCTCTAAACTTTCGCTGTTTGTTCTAACTCCTAGCGATTGTTAGAGTAATCTGTGTCGCTAGCTGGGTTTTTCTACGAAAACAGGTTTTAGTGTTTGGAAAGTATGGAGTGGGAGCTTTTCAGCTTCCTATGCCAAAAAGGAAAAACCGATTATCTTTTAGGACAAGCTTGGTAATGGACAAATGACTAAATACTGTGATTAAATGACTAAATGGTAGAAAATATTTTTCTAGGACTGTTGGGTGTGGCAGGAATGTACTTGTCATCTTTTTAAAAAAAAATATATCCCTTATTCATTTGTTATTTTTAGCATCAGGCTTCATTCTCCCCTCCTGACTTTTCTGTAGGTGACCATCACCTTCCTGAGCTCATAAAATCAATATAACCATATTAGCAGTAAAGAGGAAACTTGCACTGAATTGGTGTCAGTACTTAAAAATAGGAGTTTCCCCCTGTAATTGTGTTGCTTTCACAATGAAAGATAATGAAAATCTCCTTGGAGTGAGCTTTTTTCCATTCATGTGGTTTTAAAATTTTTTTGCAGGGACATTAAAAGCAACAAAAACTCAGTTTATATAGAAGTTGAGTTTATTATCCTGTCTTGATATTTATCTTTAAAAAGAAAGAAACATCTAGGAATTTATCAGCATTTAAAGAATTTAGAAAAGGGAGGGTGCAGTCTTGAACTGAAGGAATTGATGTGGGCATTTTAGTGTTGATAATGTTAGAAAATATCTCCAGAAACTTCTTGATAAATGTGCTGTCATATAACATTTCTATTTTAGTGATTATTATTATCGTTGTTGACATTTACTGAGATCACGTATGCAATAGTTTTAAAGGGTCTTTTATTTCTTTTCTTTATACTTTAAAAAAATGTATATTTATTTTCTCCTTTCTCACCTTCTGAGGGGTAGTCATAAAATATATTTTTCAGACCAGGTACAGTAGCTCATACCGGTAATTCCAGGACTTTGGGAGTCTAAAGCAGGAGGATTGCTTAAGGTCAGGAGTTGGAGACCAGCCAACCCGGGCAACATAGGGAGATTCTGTCTTTTCAAACATTCTTTAAAAAGAAAGGTATAGTGGTGCATTCCTGTGGTCCTAGCTACTCAGGAGGTTGAGGCAGGAGGATTACTTGAAGCCAGGAGTTTGAGGTTGCAGTGAGCTATGATGGTGCCACTGCCCTCCAGCCTGGGTGACAGAGTAAGACCCCAGCTCTTAACAAAAAAATAATAAAATATATGTCTTTCTTTTTAGTTAACGTTATTTTACATTTGGGCTGAATTTAATTCCAAGGCTGGTTGGAAATTGAAATGCAAAATGATCAATATGAATTGGATACCTGCATGACCTCCTTCTCTGTAGAATGCCTGGGAGTTCATGGGCAGAAATAAAGTGGACAATTTGGTGAAAATGTAAATGCAAGTAGCTTAGGCAAGTGGTGGGACAGGACACAGATATTTTTTTGTGAGTCAGCAGACCTAGGCTTTCAAGGACCAGATTCTAGGCGCTTGGTAGTATGTTGTCCCTCCCGTGCTGTTCACATCAGTATCAGCTTTGGGTCTTTGCCAGTCTGGAGAGGCAAGCTTTTTATGTGCCCCTGGTCAAGTCATATCCCTTCTGGGCCTCCGCTGGTGAGAAATGAAGGTGTGGTGATACCAGCTCCTGTGCAAGTTCACTGCCTATGTTGATGGACATCCTAAATATTCCAAAGTATGTTTTGAGCTCGTGGATCCAGCCCATCCATCTCCTTCTTCCCTTTAAGAAACCTAAGCATCTGAATCCATGTGCTTGCCATATTTTCACTTGGATAATCTTCCAAGTCCCTCTCTGTAACTTTGGTGAGTGTGGAAAGAAAAAAATCAAATATTTCATTGTTTCTTATCAAACCACAAAGCCTCATTTAAGTCCAGTGATGGAGTCTATATAGAGCTGTGACCTTAAAAACAGAATACATATTGTCTTTAAATTTGGAATAGGTGTGTGACTAACGATGGCCAACTCTGCCATAGAGATCTGTGGGGCGAAGACTGTATTAGTCAGAGGTCTCCAGAGAAACAACCAGTAGGGAAGGGGAGAGAGAGAGAGAGAGAGAGAAAGAGAGAGAGAGAGGGAGGAAGGGAGGGATAGAGGGAGGAGGGAGAGAGAGAGAGAGAACTGAATGTGGATGGTTGGATGGATGGATGGATGGATAGATAGATGAGAGAGAGCATTGTATGTGGATGAATGAATAGACAGGTTGATAGATAGATGAGAGAGAGAGATTGATTTCTTCTAAGAAATGGGCTCATGTGATTATGGGGAATGGCAGGTCCTAAGACCTGTGGACTAAGTCAACAAACCGGAGACCCATGAGAGCCCATGGTGCAATTTTTTCAGTTTGAATTTGAGGCCTGAGAACCAAGAGGGTCGATGATGTAGTCCTAGGCTCAAGACTGGCAGGCTCAAGACATCTCACAGAACCTAACATCAGGATCTGCAAGGAACTCAAGTGAATTGACAGGAAAACAACCCCATTAAAAGGTGGGCTAGAGACTTGAACAGACATTTCTCAAAGTAAGACATTCAAGCAGCCAACAAACATAAGAAAAAAAATGCTTAGCCTCACTACTCAGCAGAGAATACAATCAAAACCACAATGAGATACCACCTGACACCTATAAGGATGGCTATCATTAAAAAGTAAAAAAAACACAAACAAAAAAAAGGTGCTGGCGTGGCTGTGGCAAAAAGGGAATGCTTCTATACTGGTGGCGGGAGGGTAAGGTAGTTCAACCTTTGTCGAAATCAGCGTGGCGATTTCTAAAAGAACTAAAAACTGAGTTTCCATACAATCCAGCAATCCCTCTTTTGGGCACATACTTAGAGGAACATAAATTGCTCTACCAAAATGATGCCTGCACACATATGTTCGCTGCAGCACTAATCACAATAGCAAAAACATGGAACCAACCCAGATACCCTTTGAAAGTAGACTGGATAGGCTGGGCTAAGTGACTCAGCCTGTAATCCCAGCACTTTGGGAGGCCGAGGCGAGTGGGTTGCCTGAACCCATGAGTTTGAGACCAACCTGGGCAACTTGGTGAGACCTCATCTCTACAATAAAATAATAATAAAAAAATTTAGCCAAGCATGGTAGCATGCACCTATAGTTTCAGCTACTTGGAAGGCAGTGGCAGAAGGATCACTGGAGCCCAGCGGGTCGATGCTGGGGTGGCTGTGAGTGTGCCCCTGCACTCCAGCCTGGGCGACTGAGTGAGACTCCAATTCAAAAAGAAAAAAAAGAAAAGAAAGTGGACTGGATAAAGAAAATGTGGTACATATACACAATGGAATATTATGCAACTGTAAAGAAGAACAAAATCATGGCCTTTGCAGCAACATGGATATAGCTAGAGACCATCCTACTAAGTGAACTATTACAGAAACAAAGAACTGAATTGGCAGATGCCGGACACTGCTAGGGTAAAGGGAAGGAGGAGGGAGAGGTATATGGGGGCGACACACTGGGTACCAGGTCCACTGTGGGGGAGAGAGGACCAGCTACAAGCCCAAACTTTACCTGCCTACAACTCACTTATGTAGTAAATCCCCATTTGTACCCTGCAATTCTAAAATAAATAATAAAAAAAAAGACCCAGGAAGAGCCAATGTTTCAGCTCAAGTCCAGAGCCAAGAAGAAGAAGAGCCCATGTCCCAGTTGAAGAAGGTCAGGCAGGAGGAGTTCTCTCTTACTCAAGGAAGGATGCCAGCCTTTTTCTTCTATTCAGGCTTTCAACCAATTGGGTGAGGCCGACTCACATTAGGGAGGGAAACTGCTTTACTCAGTCTACTCACTTTAATGTTGATCTCATCCAAAAGCATCCTTACAGGCACATCCAGAATAATATTTTTGTTTTGTTTTTGAGTTGGAGTCTCATTCTGTCATCCAGTCTGGAGTGCAGTGGCATAATCATAGCTCACCACAGCCTCGACCTCCTAGGCTCAGGCAATCTTTCCGCTACAGCCTCCCAAGTAACTGGGACTACAGGCACATACCACCGCATCCAGCTAATTTTTTGATTTTTTTGTAGAGACAAGGTCTTGCTATGTTGCCTAGGCTGGTCTCAAACTCCTGGGCTTGTGTAATTATCCTGCCTCAGCCTCTCAGAGTGCTGGGATTACAAGTGTGAGCCACCATGCCCAGCTCAGAATAATGTTGTTTTTTTTTTTTGGTTTTTTTTTTTTTTAGTTGGAGTCTCACTCTGTCGCCCAGGCTGGAGTGTAGTGGCATGCTCCCGGCCACCACAGCCTTGACCTGCTCGGCTCCGGCGATCCTTCCGCCTCAGCCTTCCAAGTAGCCGGAACTACAGGCATGCACTACCACACCTGGCTAATTTTTTTATTTATTGTAGAGATGAGGTCTTGCCAAGTTGCCCAGGCGGGTCTCAAACCCATGGACTCAGGCTCCCAAGGTGCGGGATTACAGGCTGAGCCACTGAGCCTGGCTAGAATAATGTATGACTAAATATCTGGGCACCCCATGACCCAGGCAAGTTGACATGAAATTAGCCATCACAAAGGCTCTGATCAGGATAAGGACAATGAGCATTGTTGAAATAGAGAAGTCATAAGGTCACTTTTCCTTTGCATATTCTACTAAATCAAATTTTAAATGACCTCTACAATGTGCACTGTTAATTGAGATACTAATACACTTTAAACTTAAACCGATACATTAGCAAACATCTTGATTTTTGTAAGCTGCTCTTTGGGCTATTGAGGTCTCCCAGCTCCCTTCTTTCCTCCAACAAACCTAAGCATCTGGGTCCGTGGTCTTCCCATGATTTCACTCATATTTTGTCCCAGCCTTTGAGTGGAGAGATCTGTGAGTGCTAAAGATAATTGAAATGTTTCTGGCAAAAATGTTAAGATTCCCTGTGTATCCTTTAGAATGGAACTGTCTTTATCCATGAGTGCTGCTTTGATGTGTAGTCACATGCATATATCAAATAGTATTTGAAAGATTCTTCAGAATATCATTGATCCAGAATGAAGGATTAACCTAGAAGGCTTAGTGTGGAAGGCAGGGGTCTGTTGGGTGCTCAACAACAGGGCAGAGCTAGAGGCGGTTGTTGCCCATGAAGCGACGTAACTCTTGCATGGAATCCTCCATGACAAGTCTTGGCTGCAGACCTTCTCTTGGAGTTTGAGGCCGTGGTCAGGATTTCTTTCTTTTTTTTTTTTTTTTTTTTTGAGTTGGAGTCTCACTCAGTTGCCCAGACTCCCGGCCACTGCAGCCTCGACCTGCTGGGCTCCGGCGATCCTTCCGTCTCAGCCTTCCGAGTAGCCAGAATTACAGGCGCATGCTACCACGCCCGGCTGATTTTTTTGATTTATTGTAGAGATGAGGTCTCGCCAAGTTGCCCAGGTGGGTCTCAAACCCGCGGGCTCAGGCAATCCACTCACCTCAGCCTCCCAAAGCGCTGGGATTACGGGCTGAGCCACCGAGCCCGGCGGTCAGAATTTCTTGAATCGCAGCTTTCTGTTCTCCTGCTGACTCCCTGTATTGGCAAGTTACAAGAGCCTTTCTTTGCTTATTAATTCACTTTTAAATGAAGGTCATGCTTGTAGGTAATACATGTTTACATTTTTGGAAGACAGGAGTGTAGCTCCCAGGGTCTGACTGTATTTATTTACCCACTCATGACTTCAGTTTTGAAGATGTACGCAGGAATTTCTGTTGTGTAAATAGCTGTGTATACTTTAATTTTATTCAGATGTACAGATGGTGGTGATTCACCAACATACTTAACCCATTGTACCCGGAGATGTCTTGCGGATCGCCTACCAGCAACTCGACCACACTTTTTAATGAAATAGTGAAAAACAAATCACTTCATATTAAATAGTATAGTGTTGGAACCAGTTTTTTTATTTAAACAATTGTAATGATTTGGGGTACAATTCAGGATTAGGTATACAAGTGGTCATTGTACAGGTAGAGTTTGGGTCTCCCTCTGGTTCCTACTTCACCTAGGTTGAGATCAGTTACCCTTATTGATGTTGTGCCCCCCTCCCGCCCCCTGGCAGTATCCCACTACTGCCAATACCTTTCTTATAGTATTATGGTTAATGTTCAGGGTCCGCTTATGCATGAGAACATGTGGTAGTCAGTTATTTGTTTCTGTGATAGAGCACTGAGTATGATAGACTCTAAATCCATCCAAGTTGCTGCGAAGTCCGTATGTTTGTCCTTCTTTATGGTTGAGTAATATTCTATCATGTGTATATACCACATTTTTTTATCCAGTCTAGTTTCAGTGGGCAGCATGGTTGGGAACCAATTATTTTCATAATGATATTTGGCTAATAATGGAATTTTGGACATTGAGGAACTTCTTATGACAAAAAAAGAAAATTTCGTATCTTATATTTATCTAACAACGAACATTACAGGCTCATTGATACATGTTGTGCAATAGTAATTTGTCTGATGTCTTCCACCTGGTGTTTTTCTATTCAAGCAGACAATGCAGTCTCGTTGTCTTCCTCCCACATTAATAATAGTAATTTTTTGTCCAGTCTGTTGTTCGAAGAGGATGTGGAAGGACGCACTCATGATTCCTGAAAACCACTTCTCAACTGATCAGTTGGAAGCTTGACAAACTTCAAATGGAACTTAGGTTTTTTTTTTATTGTTGTTGGTGGTGGTGGTGCTTGGTACAGTATATAGGAGTTAATAATGGATATATTTAGTCCCCAGAAGAATAATTTTCCTCCACTATTTTAAAGATTTTCACAGAAAACATTATGTAGAAGCACATTGATCTGTACGATTCACACTGCTCATATTTGCAAAATAATTTAGAATCATATCAGGCTCTTTGATATAATATTTCCACCATGTAATGTCCTTGTCATAGATTTCATTCCTGCATGATTCCAAGTGCTGAGAATTGTAACGATTTTTTTGTCCTTCCATGTAAGACGCATAAGATTATTTTTCCTATGTGTTACTGTTTTTTCTTTTCCTTTCATTAATAACTGGTTTTTTTATTTGTGCTGTATTCCCTTTCTGTTGACTTTGTACCAGTAAGATGACATTTCATCTTTAGTAGCTCTTCTGCTAGGGCAATACTTGTGTAGTATCTGTTGGTAAACATACAATATCCTGCTGCATTGGGAACTTGTGGGCACCCCTGTGAAAATACTTCATACATTCCTTTTCTATGTAATGCCAGTGAATTTTTAAAAAATGTGTATGTATCTCAGTGTATATCCCATATCTTTATTTGCTTTTTCATACAATTTGAATGGAAAACTTCAAGGAAGCGTACATATTTGAAAAGTTTTCACTGGCATAAGTTTGTCCTATATAATCACTAGCAATCTCTTTATGTCCCCTCAGAGGGGACATCCGAATCCAAAGGGCTAAAATGGGAGTAAAAGCTCTCTTCGTCCTTACCCCGAAGTCCATTTATGTCTTCCTGCTTTGAGTCATTTACGCAGACTGAACAGAAACATAAAGTCTCCTCCTTTATTGATCCAGCAGCTGTTTGTGTGCAGTTTGGTTAATCCAGTTTAGGATCAAAGGCTGTACATGTGAAGAGAATTGAAAGAAAGGAAAAAGGCTGATTTGCAGTTTGCACCCCATTTTAAGTCAGGATGGCCAAGAGTGTTGGAATTCTCTGAAGATCATTCCATCCTGGCCTATCACTCTCTTGGGACCTTGAGGCCACCAGCTTTTTTTTGGATTGTGTCTGTCCTGGTGAAGTCCATTGCTCATGACCCAATATATCTTAGTGGAGGGTTTGAGACAGGGTGAGCAGGAAAAGCCCATTTAAACCACGCAAACCAGCTGAAATTAAGTTTTCCTGTAAGTTTGTGAAAGGGATCATATTTTCATTTTGACCCATGAAAACTTTAATTTCCTTTTTTTTTCCCCTTTGAGTTGAAATCTCACTGTCGCCTAGGCTGGATTGCAGTGACACAATCACAGCTACCGCAGCCTCTACCTCCTGGGCTCAGATGATCCTTCCACCTCAGCCTTCCAAGTAACTGGAACTACGGGCATGCGCCAACATGCCTGACTACTTTTTTTATTTTTTGTAGAAACGAGGTCTCACTGTGTTACCCAGGCTGGTCTGAAACTCCTGGGCTCAGACAATCCTCCCGCCTCTGCCTCCCAAAGTGCTGGGATTACAGGCATGAGCCATGGTGCCCAGCTAATTTCCATTTAAATGACTTCTGTTCTTGCTTACAGATCCAGCAGTGGGAGCAGAATCTGGAGAAATTTCACATGGACCTGTTCAGGATGCGCTGCTACCTGGCCAGCCTGCAGGGTGGGGAGCTCCCAAACCCCAAGAGCCTGCTGGCTGCTGCCAGCCGCCCATCCAAGCTGGCCCTCGGCAGGCTGGGCGTCCTGTCTGTTTCCTCTTTCCATGCGCTGGTAGGTTCCCATGGGGGCTGTTTGCAGTATTCAGGGAGGACAGTGGTGGGCCCCCTTCTCCCGCTTTGTGCCCTCGGCTCTTCTGGGGCTTATCCCAGTCACTGACGAGGTCACTCAGGGGCCAGGGGGCTGGGGATGCAGGGGAGGAGGCGTCCTGCTGGAGAGTCCCTAGTCTCTCCTGCTTGATCTAGCATCCAGCTGCTAGTGGGCATATTCCTGTGTCTGCCTTTCCGTCTTTCCCACCTCATATCATCAGGGAGGTGGGATTCCTGAGTAGCAACAATGGTGTGAAGAATTCAAGGATGGCTTAAACGTTGTCTTTCTGCACTGCAGAGAGCCCCATTGGGTTTTCTGGAATCCTTCCTGTTTTGGTGGCTTCTGTGTATTGTGCCAACCCAGCTGAAGGGTCCCTGGGTGGTTAGCCAGCCCTACTGCCCACCATGGAGAGATCTGGATGTGGTAACATGGCTCGTGTTATCCAGGCAAGAGCTATCCATGTGGCGGGTGCATTCCTGGTGTGTCAGACGAGTACCAGCTTTCAGCGATGGTCAGATGCACTCATGGAGCTTACTTCTTCAGGGCAACTGTTAATTCTCTCTATCACTCAAATACTAAGCTTTCAGATAGTACAAACTGTGTTTTAAATCAGGTGTGTTCTCGAGATGACTCAGCTCTCCGGAAAAGAACACTGTCACTGACCCAGCGAGGAAGAAACAAGAAAGGCATATTTTCTTCATTAAAAGGACTGGACACCCTGGCCAGAAAGGGGAAGGAGAAAAGACCTTCCATAACTCAGGTGAGCTCCTCAGCCAGGGAGGAAGAGCAGGCAACAGGGAGATTCCTGAAGCCCCTGGTTTCCAGCCTGCCGCAAGTCATCGATGTTCATCTTCGGTTAAGAATGAAATAAAAGTTGACCGAAAGGCATCTAGTCTTAGCATGGAACTTTTTAATCTAGTCTTAGCATGGAACTTTTTCCCCCAAATGAAAATACATAAGTTGCTCAATCTGTCTTGGCACACCCAAAGAAGTAGTCACACCTATGTTCAGTCCTAGGAACAGGAAAAATAAGCATCATCAGAAAATAATCCACCCTTTTCCTCACTTTTAGTATTAATAGTTATTTCCTGTAGATTTTAGATGAACATAAATGCAGAAAATTAATAATCAGAGTAGCAGCAGCTCAGTTCTGTTGATAGTTCTGGAGAATTTGCTCACTCGATCCTTACAATGCGAGGCAGGTGTTTCATCAGCCCATTTTACAGATGAGGAGACTGAAACTTGGAGACGGTCAGTCACCTTACTTCTGTTCACCAGTGTTGGAGGGACAGGCCAGGGACTGGTTCCTGCCTCAGTCCAAAGCCCTGAAACACTGGTCAGTTGCTCCCTTGAGGAACAGTGGCTCTTTTAACTGTTGCCGGGTAAAAACAACCAGAGTGTGCATTGCTGAAGTGTGACCCAAGTACAGTGCATTGTCCTCAGGACATTTTGACTGTGCATATCTAAAGTACCTGTATCTCATGATACTTATAGTAGAGTGTGGGATAATGGGTTTTGTCCTGCTGATTGATATGTCTTAGGAGTATCCTTTTTCAGACTGTTAAAAAGATGCATTATGTTATATGATGATCTGATTGTATAGGTGGATAGGGAAAAGGTTTGCCATTAAGTCTGAAGAGGTTCTTGTAAGATTCATATTTTATTGGAATTTTATTTTCTCATGTGTGTATATGGCTGTTTATTTGATTGTGTGTAATACTTTTGTGAATTAGGTGAATGATGGGATCAGTATCAATTTCTTTTATCTGTTTTAAACCTTGAAACAATAAAGGTGGAAGCTGTGGGGAGAGGGTTGATTGATTGAAAGATGGTAGAATCGACTGGGCGTGGTAGCTCATACCTGTAATCCCAGCATTCCGGGAGGCTGAGGTGAGAGGATCGCTTGAACCCAGGAGTTCGAGACCAACTTAGGCAACATAGCAAGATTTGTCTCTACAGAAATAAAAAAAATTAGTCAGGCATGGTGTCGTGTGCCTGTAGTCCCAGCTACTCAGTAGGCTGAGGTGGAGGATTAGCCTGAGCTGAGGGCAAGGCTGCAGTAGGTGTGATCATGCCCCACTGTACTCCAGCCTGGGCAAAAAGAGTGAGATCCTAAATAAGAAAGAAAGGAAGGAAGGAAGGAAGAAAGGAAGAAAAGAAGGAAAGAAAGAAAGAAAAGCGGAATCGCAGGAAATACCTTTTATTTGGCCACTGTTTTTGTGTACTCATATACAGAAAGAATATCACATCTTAAAGTTGTATTCTACTTGTAATTTAATTGTAAAAATAATTGTTAGCCTGGCGTAGTGGCTCACACCTGTAATTCCAGCACTTTGGGAGACTGAGGCGAGAGGAGGACTGCTTGAGCCCACAGGTTTGAGACCAGGCTGGGCAACATAGCGAGACCTCGTCTCCACAATAAATAAAAAAAATTAGCTGGGTGTGGTGGTTTCAGAAACTTGGAAGGCAGAGGTGGAAGAACTGTCTGAGCCCAGCAGGTCGAGGCTGTGGTGGCTGTGAGTGTGCCACTGCACTCTAACCTGGGTGCAAGAGTGAGACTCCGACTCAAAAAAAAAAAAAAAAAGAATTATTATTTGTTGGTTATAAATGCAGACATGTTTCTTCATTATTGATTATAGTCAACTATAAACCCCTGGTTAATGCTGCATGCTGCACCTGTATTTTTTGAGT
Organism: Tarsius wallacei; assembly: GCA_963574415.1. Classification (NCBI taxonomy): domain Eukaryota; kingdom Metazoa; phylum Chordata; class Mammalia; order Primates; family Tarsiidae; genus Tarsius; species Tarsius wallacei. Next base: position 24,924 of record CAUYQG010045808.1, read on the forward strand.
TGAACTTTCATGATAGTTAACTAATGTCCTTAGGGCATTTTAATCAAGACAGTCCATTCTACATAATTAAATGATAATGATAAGTCCATTCTACATAATTAAATGATAATGATAAATAACTTTGATAACTTATTTAGTATTCTTAGATATAGACATTCAGCTAATTAGAGATGAGCCCAATATGGTCTTTACCCAGCATATGTGGTAAATGTTCTCAACATAAGATTTCTTAATAAACAAAAACATTTGGCCAAGCATTTTTTGTGTTAAAAAGATAGGAAATGAATTACAGCATCAGTATTTATAGAACTGAATGAAGCTGGTTTAGTAGGTACCCCTAAAATTTAAATGGTCTTATTTTTATTTTTATTTTTCGAGTCGGAGCCTCACTCTGTTGCCTAGGCTGGAGTGCAGTGGCACGCTCACGGTCACACCAGCATCGACCTGCTGGGCTCTGGCGATCCTTCCGCCTCAGCCTTCCAAGTAGCCAGAACTATAGGTGTTGTGCTACCATGCCCGGCTATTTTTTATTTATTGTAGAGAGAGAAGAGGTCTCGCCAAGTTGCCTGGGCTGGTCTCGAACTCACGGGTTCAGGCAATTCACTTGCCTCAGCCTCCCAAAGTGCTGGGATTACAGTCTGAGCCACAGAGCCCAGCTTAAATGATTTTTAATGTTAATTATTCTGCTACAAATTTAAAAGGTAAAATTTGGAAAAGTAAAGAAAGTTATTTTTAGACTCTACCCAAACACAGCCACTTTTAGCACTTAGTTATATTTTCTTCCAAAATTAAAAAATTAGTTATAAGATTGACATTGATGGCTTTGCCAACTCAACTTTGAGCTCTGTTTCACATCTTCAGATATATGTTCTTTTTTGGTTAAAAGCAACATCAAGAAGATACAGGATGACTTGAATCCTACATGACATAATAGAAAGGTAAAACATGTAACCAGATGGGAAGAAAAAACAACTTTTTCTTCAAAGTTAAAACTTTAATCGAATAGTAGCTAGTACAAATTGTAAAGTTCTTTTAAAATATTATAGAACTTCACTTTTTAAATACTAAAAAAGGGTAGCTGGCGAATGAGCATTGGAGAGCCATTTCATCAGTCTTTTTTTCCCTCCTGTCTGTCAGATGTTTGACTCAAGTGGCAGCCATGGATTTTCTGGAACTCAGCTACCTCAGAACTCCAGTAACTCCAGTGAGGTAAACGTAGCTAGATGCAGCCATCTTGTTCTGCGTTGATGACACAATTACTAAGTTAAGCGGGGAATGCTGGTTTAGAATCTTTACGTGAATCTGTTGAAAATAAATTTATAATTAAAACGTAAATAAAATGGTCCTAGTAGGTAAACCAAGAGATAGTCTCTGGAGGCATCTGAATTCATCCTCACTCCATTTAAAGTCAGTATCATGACTGAAGTCATCATGGCCTCTTTCCTGTATACTTCCCTGTTCTTCAGCAGCACTTATTGCATACCTTCCTTGGAGAGTTTAGTGAGTCCAAAATTGTATTTTCCTCTCAGGGTTGTTGGGATCTTCACACGGGTGTCATTCTGTGGTATATATTGGCCATCTTTGTATCTCTAATGCCTTCAAGTGGAACTGAATAAGTGTCTTTACTACTCAGGTGTCTTCTTATAACCTAGATTTCTTCTGACTGAACAAATCCTCCTCAGACCTATTTCTGAATGAAATCCTAGAGGATACTGAAGAGTATTTCAATGCACTCTTCTTTGTGCCTTTTTCAAATCCTTACCGTCCCCTTGAACCTGTGTTTCGTGTTATTGATCTATTTCTCTAACTTCTCCTCCAGAAAATCACTTTATGTTCAGGTTTCTTTTTTCTCCCAACAAACTTCTAAGCTATTTGTTGACATTGGAAAACTGATTATAGACTTGGGCAAATGTAACAATGCCCTTGCAGAAGCAGGCAGTGCACCTTAATAAATTAATGGGAATAATATTAAGGTGCAGGCAGTGCACCTTAATAAATTAATGGGAATAATGAATCAGAAATTTGATGGTGAAGATGATGATGATGATTTTGATGATTTTGAGACAGAGTCTCTGTCTCCCAGGCTGGAGTGCAGTGACATGATCACAGCTCACCTCAGCCTCAACTTCCTGGGCTCAGGTGATCCTTCCATCCCAGCCTCCTGAGTAGCTGGGATTACAGGCATGTATCACCACATCCAGCTAACTTTTGATTTGTTGGAGAGATGAGGTCTTGCCATGTTGACCAGGTAGGTCTCAAACTCCTGGGCTCAGGCTCCCAAACTACTGGATTTTGGGTGTAAGCCCCTGTGCCCAGCCTATTTTTATTATTTTTTGAGTCAGGGTCTTGCTGTGTCATCCAAGCTGGAGTGCAGTAGCATAATCATGGCTCATTGCAGCCTCAACCTCCTGTGCTCAGGCAGTCCTCCCACCTCAGCCTCCCAAGGAGTTGGGACCATAGGCATGTGCCACCATGCCTGGATACTTTTTTTTTTTTAAATTTTCATAGAGACTTAGGTCTCGCTATGTTGCCTAGGCTGGTCTCAAACTCCTGGGCTTAAACAATCCTCCTACCTCGGCTTCCCAAAATGCTGGGATTGCACACGTGAGCCACCATGACCGCCCCCTTTTATTTTTCTACACGTGCGAACTTATTTCAAAATCCAGATTGAATCACACTGTCCTCCAGGAACTTTACCTGATTTTTGTTGTTGTTTTTGTATTACCAGTATTTGCTTGGTTCTTACTAAATACTTTCTTTTCTGGCTTGCCATCGCATCAAATGTGTATGTCATGGTTCTCAGGAAAACTTGGAATCGGGACTCTTGGTCTATGTCATTTTTATGTATCCTGTGATTACCTGTGTACTCTCAGTCTGTAGCATACTGCAGGGATATAGGACTCACTTAATAAGTTTGATGATTGTCTGGACATGGTGGCTCATGCCTATAGTTCCAGGATTTTGGGAGGCCGAAACAGAAGGATTGCTCAAGGTCAGGAGTTCAAAACCAGCCTGGGCAACATAGTGAGATTTCTCTCTTAAGGAAAAAAAAAATGTTCGATGATTCATTATTTTTTTATTAGCTGTGGTCATTTAATGGTTGAGAAGAATTGTTTGATCTGCAATAAAACCCCATAATTTTAGGGTCGTATGTCTTCCAGCATTATAGAACAATTTAAGATTCTTACTTTGAAAGTTAAGAATATATCATCAAAGCACTTTCTATTAACAGTGGACTTTATGTTGAACTTTGAAAATATATTTTTTTTTTCTAAAACAGTCATTGATGATGAGAATTAAGCTTAGTGCTTATTTAAATGGAGCTCAGGTTACCAGATTAACTTTTTGTGATTTAAATGACAAGTCAATCAGTGCTCTAAAAACCAAGAAGAAAGAATTACTAATACTTCATCTTTTTTTGAAGCATATGTAGTAAGCAGTTACTCCTGTTTATTTTTGCCAAGCATTACTTCTGATGTGGGGATCCTGAAGAAATTCATCTATAAGACTTTTAATGATACTTCTATCATTTCTGTGCTGCAGTATTCGGATAACTAGGCTCCAATCAAATAGCAGACAGAACTAAGAAAATAATTTGTTTTTGTTTTTTTAAAAATATCTTTGACCCGGGTATGGTGACTCTCGCCTGTCGTCCCAGCATGTTGGGAGGCAGAGGAGAGAGGATTGCCTGAGCCCAGGGGTTTGAGACCAGCCTGGGCAACTGGGCAAGACTTCGTCTCTACAATAAATCAAAAAATTATTGCTCCTGTAGTTCCAGCTACTTGGAAGTCTGAGGCAGAAGGATTGCCTGAGCCTAGCAGTCGAGGCTGCGATGGCCTTGAGCAGCATGCCACTACACTCCAGCCTAGGTGACGGAGTGTGAGTCCAACTCAAAAAAAAAAATCTTTAGAACTGAGAATTCTGCTGGTGCTGGCTGAATCATTAATATTTCATTTCACTAGTTTTCCTCTGCTGATCATTCTTGCAGAATATTTATAACCTGCATACACCTATTTTTATACAGTAAGTACACTGTGTCTGTTTGTGTAACACAGGAAGGCCGTTGAGAGGGGAGGAGCCAGGTATATTCTTAAATATTCTGCTCTCATGGGTGCATCGTGTAACAGTCCAACAGTGAGTCACCCTAATTCAAAATCTGTTAAGGTTGGAACAAAGCCAGTCTTATTTGAACATGTTTTAGAGGACACTTTGGCTAGCTGAAAATGAAATCTTTTCATAGGAGCTTCTTGGTGAGTAATAAGAAGTCTCATACAGTCTTTGAAGGGATGTGTTTGTTATGGAGATTGGGATAAGTCCCCCATGGAGACTCAGGATGGCAGCCACCCACAGGCTTTTTGCAAAAATTGTGGGACCCCCTGGATCTTGGCCCACTCTCCTGGAAAATTGGCTTAGAGTGTCCCAACTTTCTGTGGCAGCAAGTGAATGAAGTATTGTCATAGCAGTCATTAGCCCAAACTGAAAAAACAACCAAAAAACACCCTCATGCTGATTTCTTCAATGGAAAATATGAATGAAACAACTTATTCTTGACCATAGTATGGTAGTCTGTTTAAATAGACGATTAGAGGCCAGGCATGGCGACTTACATTTGTAATCCCTGCACTTTGGGAGGCTGAGGTGAGATGATTGCCTAAGCCTAGGGGTTTGAGAATAGCCTGGGCAACATAACGAGACCTCATCTCTACAAAGAAATAAATAAAAATTAGCTAAGTGTGGTGGTGCATGCCTATAGTTTCAACTACTCGGAAGGCTGAGGCAGAAGGATGGTCTGAGCCCAGAAGGTTGAGGCTTCTGTGAGCTGTGATCCTGCCACTGCACTCCAGCGTGGGCAACAGAGAAAGACCCGGTCTCAAACAACAACAACAACAACAACAGCAAAACAGAATACCAGTACGGAATCCTATGTAGCACATGTATGTATACAGTGAGCTCTAGGCAAGCCTTTGTCTTCCTTTAATATCGGCTGACATTTGGGCATTAGCCCAAAAGGAAGTAAACCCTTCTTCCCCTCTGCCATCTGAAGATGCCAGAACTCAGCCCCCTGTGTTTCCCCTTGCCTCCCTTGCTAACAGATTTCCTTTCCTCAGTGCCCAGTGGCGAGGGCCCCCTGGGACAGCCGATTCAGTGCTCCAAGTTGTAATTATGTGCCATCTGATCCAGAAGCATCTGTTGCGAGAACACACGGCGTTTTCCTGTTCTCTCCTTGCTGCACACTAAGCCTGAGCCATTTGGCATGTGGGTCCAAGGCCGTTAACGTAGTCATAAAAATGGCTTCTGTAGACGCTGCCCTGCCGGGAGAGCTCAAGGGATGTGCAGACATTCCCTTGTTGGTCCACAGTGTCTGTGGCTGCGAGTCAGATGGCCCCATGTCGTGAGACCAGCAGCACTGATGGCAAGATCCTCTGGGTGGCCTTGGCCACCCCTGTGCCCGGGGTTTTGGAACAAGGCTTGACTCTCCAGCCATCCTTTATCATGGCAACCGTTGAGTTCTGTGATTGTACCTGTACTGTCTAATGCTCCTATCCAAACTGCACTTCAGAAAGTCTTGAACATTTATGTCTTTCAAATGTCATTTCTCATACTAGCCTCCTGACCTCGCTGTGAGACTGCGTTGTGGTTTTTGCTTTTTGTTTCTCTTTTTTGAGTCAGGGTCTCACTCTGTCGCCCAGGCTGGAGTGCAGTGACATGATCATGGCTCACTGCAGCCTTGATCTCCTGGGTTCAGGCGATCCTTCCACCTCAGCCTCCTGAGTAGCTGGGACTATATGTACATACCACCATACCTGGCTATTTTTTATTTTTATTGTTATTTTTTACTTTTTGTAGAGACGAGGTCTCACTATATTGCTCAGGCTGGTCTCAAGTAGTCCTCCCACCTGAGCCTCCCAAAGTGCTGGGATGGCAGACATGAGCCACCACGCCTGACCAAGGCTGAAGTTTTTAACTCCTTTTACAGGGGAAGAGCTAAAGTGCAGAGACATGAGATACCTAAACCTAACAAGGCTTGAGACTTGACCCAGACTGTCTTTCTATTTTTTTTTTATTTTTGATGCCTCCATTTTTATTTTTGATGCCTCCTAGAAACCTTGGGCAGGTTAGTTGGGAATGAATTTTTTTTCCCCTTGGGGGAAGGTGGAGCAGGAGGCAGGGTGGGTGTGCTTCCTGCAGCCAACCCTGGAGTTCTGGGTGAAAGGTCGGAAACACTAACGTGGCGCCTTTGAAAAGGGTGAGATAGAGAAAGTGTTTTGTTTTGTTTTGTTTTTTTCCAGATGGCTCCAGTTTTTTGTGCTTATTTCCAAGATTTTCTGTTTCTTTTATAAAAAGAATGTAGAAGAATATTTTATCTGGCTTATCGAACCTAACACAGGTATATTTTCAGCTTGGTTAGTGCTGACCCTTCCTGAAGAAATCAGTCCAACTTTCTCTCCATATGGGCAAACCTTACCACAGCCTCAGATCTATAAGCACTAAGTGGCTTTTTCTTTTTCTGGTTCTAATGAACCAATTTCACATTCTTTTTTTTTTTTGAAAGCAGGATTTATTGAGAAGACAGAAGAGCTCCCACAGTGGGAGGGGACCCGATTTCACATTCTTGGTGCTTCCTTTACGTAGCCAGGTTTTGCCTTCCTTGAATTGTGTACATTTGTGGAATATGTATTTATATATGAATGTGTGTATGTATGTGTATGTGGTATATGTGTGTACCTCTCAATTTTCACCAAGGGATCAATTTCGAGAGTCTGAATCCATAATGACCTTGGCTTTGATAGGCATCTTCTCTTCTGTTGTTTACCAGATCTTGGGTCAATGGTGTAGATCCAGAAAATAATCGCCCAGAGCAGTTGAAGCTCAGCACCTTGTGTAATTGGATGTTGTAGGAATATCATTTCATCCTTCCTTCCATCCTTCCATCTACCTGCACACTTTTTTCTTGTCTTGGACTTGTTCTCCTTCAATGATCTGTTAATCTCCCTTCTTGAAACTTTAGAGGTTAAGAACTTGATACTGTACAAACAGATATGAATAAGATACTGAAAATGGGTGGCTTTGACCTTTCATGCTTGTGTAGGATGTGAATTTCCAGTCACATCTGACTTGGCACCCACCTATGGATGTGTTCTGGGTACAGGAAGCCCTGTGTTAAGGGCAGAAGGAGACTGAGAATGCAGAAGACGAAGCCTTTGCTGTCACTCACTTTGTTGTAGTGTGGGGACCTAGAACTGACCAGCACATGAGCTGGGCTTCCAATGCTGTACCAGGGAGGTGGGAGAGTAAACTCATCTAAGTTGTGTGAGTGGGGACAGGGAAGCAAAGACAGGGAGACTTCATAAGAGAAGGGGTAGCATTTTATTTTATTTTGTAGAAGTGGGGTCAAACTCCTGGCCTCCAGTGATCCTCCCACCTTGGTTACCCAAAGTGGTGAGATCATAAATGTGAGCCACTGTGCCCGGCCAAGGGGTAGCATTTTAAATAAAGTTGGAGGATATATGAGTGGTTTCAGCACTGAAGCTGTGAGGGAAGTAAGACAAGCTGAGGAAATTGAGGTGAGCACTGGGCTGGACCAGAAGAGTGTCACTCCTTTCTGGGGAATGTCATGTGAGCCATTTTGTCCAACTGGAACCTGGTGTGTTAGTGGGCTAGTGGAAAAGAATCGGAATTTTTTTTTTTTTTTTTGAGTTGGAGTCTCACTCTGTAACCCAGGCTGGAGGGCAGTGGCATGCTTCTGGCTACTGCAGCCTCAAGCTGCTGGGCTCAGGCAATCCTTCTACCTCAGCCTTCCAAGTAGCTGGAACTACAGGCATGTGCCACCATGCCTGGCTAATTTTTTGATTTATTGTAGAGATGAGGTCTCACCAAGTTGCTCAGGCTGTTCTCGAACCTGCAGCCTCAGGCAGTCCTCTCACCTCGGCCTCCCAAAGTGCTGAGATTATAGATGTGAGCTACCACACCCAGCTGTAAAATTTATCTTGTGCCCATTTTACAGGGAATCAACGGTCAGACTGTCATTTCTGGGTAGCGTAGTAGTGGTGAGCACTGGGTCAACTTCCAGGGTTCCAATCCCTGGAGTGCCCCAGTCACTCAGTGTGTGAACTTGGGCAGGTTTTTAGAATTTTCTGAGCCTTATTTTTCTTGCCCACATGAAGGAATTGGTTGTGAGTGGTGAGTGAACTGATGGTGTGTGGAGTTCATTTCACTGGCCCCATAGGACGTCTTTCTGTGATGGCCACACTGAGGATGGGGACAAGAGGGCACTGAGGCATAGTGTGAATGTGTGTTGCTCATGTCCCTCACCGGCCTGTTCATCCTGTCATGTTTCCTCGGTTCCCCAGAGTACAGGACGGCATCCCTCTGCAGCAGTCTTGGGACTGGGTGACGTCCTTGTGCCCGGTTCTTTGTGTGGTTTCTTGCTCCACAGTGCCCTCTGCTGGAGCTTTCATTGAATTCTCAACAAGCTCAGTTTGAGAAGGCTGCCTCTGTCTGTGGCTAGGCGCCTGATGGAATCACTGAGGAAGAAGAGGGTCCCTGGGGGAAGGGACCAGAAGGAAACCATGGCCCCGGGGAGACAGGACCATTTGGGAGACGGTGTCCAGGCTGCTTCCTGGTGTCTCCTCCCGTCTCTTTCTTTCCCCTTGGCACGAGAGGGTTTGTTCTTTCTGGCTGCGATCATCCTTCTGGGAAAATAAGCTGAGAGTGACAAATCCCTGACAGATCCAGAAATGTCGCAGTGAAGTTGAGCACCACATTTTCAAAAAGACAGCTGAGAAAGATGGATTCTTCCCTTGCTTTGTTCTTCTTAAAAAAAATTCTTTTTTATTTTTTTGAGTCGGGGTCTTACTCTGTAACCTAGGCTGGAGTGCCGTAGAACAATCACAGCTCACCACAGCCTCTGCCTCCTGGGCTCAAGTGATCCTTCTGCCTCAGCCCCCTCAGGTAGTAGCGCTCACCTGTTAGCTGGGATGACAGGTGAGCGCTACCACACCCAGCTAATTTTTAAAAAAAATTTTTTGTAGATGAGATCTCAATGTGTTGCCCAGGCTGGTCTTGAACTTCTGGCCTATAATGATCCTGCTACCTCAGCCTCCCAAAGTGCTGGGATTATAGGCATGAGCCACTGTGCCCAGCCTCAATTTCTTTACTGTATCTATTCTACATCTTATATAGGAGGATCTTTTATTTTGTGTTTAAAAATGCATGAATTTCAAAATAAACTCACTCATTAGTGACAACTTTAAAGTCTGATGAGTGGTAAATAAAAATGTGATTGTGTTGAGGCCAGATGCAGTTGCTCATGCCTGTAATCCCAGCACTTTGGGAGACAAAGGCGAGAGGATTGCCTGACTTGGGTTTGAGACCATCCGGGACAACTTGACCAGACCTCGTCTCTACAATAAATCAAAAAACTAGCCAGGCATGGTGGCGCACGCCTGTAGTCTCAGCTGTTACAGGAGGCTGAGGCAGAAGGATCACCTGAACCCAGCAGGTCAAGGCTGCAGTGGTCGTAAGCATGCCACTGCACTCTAGCCTGGGCAACAAGAGAGACTCTGACTCAAAAATAAAAACTTAAAATTAAAATACAAATGTGATTGTGTTGAATGTGTAGGTAACATTTTCTGGTATATAAGGTGTTTCACATATATGACCTCCTTTGCTCACAAAAATTTGTATTTTTGTTTTGTTTTGGTTCGATTTCTTGGAGTCTCACTCTGTCACCCAGACTGGAGTGCAGTGGCACACTCACAGCTCCCGCAGCCTCGACCTGCTGGGCTCGGGCAATCCTTTCCCTCAGCCTTCCAAGTAGCTGGAACCACAGGCATGCGCCACCACTCCCGGCTAATTTTTTAATTTATTGTTGAGGCGAAGTCTCATCATGTTACCCAGGCTAGTCTCCAACCCCTGGGCTCAAGCAATCCTCTTGCCTCCACCTCCCAAAGTGCAGGGATTACAGGTGTGAGCCACCATACCCAGCAGCTTGTATTATTAATAAATTTAAGTAATTATATAACTAATGTCCCCTTTTACAGAACAGAGAAGGTGTAGCAAGGTAAATGTCATATCCTAGGCCACTCCTCACTGGCTAAGTGGTAGAGTCTGTGACGTTTGGCTTTAAATTCCCAAATCTTTTCTTTACCACCATGTTAATATGAGAAACTAGCCAGAGAGAAACGCTTCTGAGTTTTTAAAGAAATGGTTGCTATTTTTGTTACGAATTATAGAAGTACATATTCCCATGAAGTCATCGAATTATTACGATGATGTTTAGACAACCACACTTCCTTGGCAAAGGCTTCCTGGAGGTGGTATGTGTGTTTTTATTTTGTTTTGAACTGGAATTTTACTCTGTCACCCAGGCTGGAGTGCAGTGACACAGTCACGGCTCACTGCAGCCACAACCTCCTGGGCTCAGGCAGTCCTTCTGCCTCAGCCTCTCGAGTAGCTGGGACTACAGGTATGTGCCACCTCCCTTGGCCTAAGGTGGTATGTTTGGGAATGATTTTCTAACAGTCTACATGTGAAATAGCTAAGGAAAGAGAAAAGATTTCCTCAGGACTACAAGTTCATTTTAAAAAACAAGTGGATTTATGAGAGAGGAGAATTGTGCTTTGATTAAGTGCATTCAGGGTCAGGGTGCAGGCAGGTGTCTTGGCCATGGACTGAGTGTGTCTAGAATTCACTGGAAGCTGGAGAGGGATTGTGGCCAAGATGCAGGTTTTGGGATGGCCCTTCTCAACCGGGCTTCTAGAGCAGTCAGGTGGGATTCTTGGCAGCCCCCACCTGGATCATGGTGTTCTATCTTGGTCTGAGTGGGAAACTAGCATAGCGGAGAGAGCATGGGCTGAGGAGTCCTTGACTTTCACTCCATCCATATGCTTGAAATGAGTGAGGAGACCGTGTCTGCCTCCGAGCGTTGTGAGAGGCCAGTGGTGGGAAGGTGTGGGAGCTTACTCCGAACACTCCCCAAGCAAAGAGGATCTTTCCCGAGTATTCCCTCAATTTATCACATCTGTCTGCATTTCCTTCTGGCCTCTATCCACAGGTTGACGAGCTTCTGCATATGTGCAGCTCGACAGGAGATGGTGTTCCCCGAGACAGCATGTGGGCGATTCCGACTTACGTTCACTTTCAGGATAATCAAGATGTGACTGTTGTGATCAAGCCAGAACACAGAGTAGAAGATATTTTGATGTTGGCATGCAAGGTAATGGATTTTGCTATAGAAATATACACTTCTCTAAAAAAAATTTTTTTTATAGGAATGAGATCGCACAATGTTGCCCAGACTGGTCTCAAATTCTTGGCCTCAAGCGATCTCCCCGCCTCCACTTCTCAAAGTGCTGGGACAGTGTGAGCCACTGCGCCCAGCCAGAAATATACTTCCGAGGAGAAAGACTCATTAACGTTGCATTCCTCTGCCTTCTAAATTTGTGTGATGTTCAAGACCTCACTTTATACCCTAGGGAACATATTAGCATATCCACTAATTAAGATATGCATTAGCACATTTATTAATTTGCATTTTGTTCTTCATTTAGAAAAATGACTCATTAGGTCATGATCCCAGGCCTTCATGAAGAACCTGAGCTATTCTGAAATTCTGTATTTGCGTTTGTATCTAGCATAATTATGAAATCTGTTGCTATTTAAGTTGCTTGGAGAGGGTGTTCCATAAGAGGAAACTTTCTGTGAGAGTTCTATGAGAGAAAACTTGGAAGTAGTTTGATTTGATCCTAGTTTTACTAGGTTTCTGTAGATTAAACAACTTGATACATTTACAGTTGCTTCATTGAGATTAATATAAGATGATGTTTTATTCATTTTTTCAAACTGGGTTTCATTCCTAGTCTGAAAAGGACGTTTACGATAAATCTTAGTACCCTCTGAGAGGGAGGAAATTTCCGCACATCAGATCAGAAGCTTTTAGACCACCAGGTGGCGGAGTAGAGCTTAAATATCTTTAAATTTCCGGAGAAAATACTATCAAATAAATATATTGAAATGGTGAAAAGGAATGTAGAATTTGGTGACGCTTTTTTTTTTTTTTTGAGTTGGAGTCTCACTCTGTCGCCTAGGCTGAAGTGCAGTGGCACACTCATAGCCAACCTAGTGTCTGCTGGGCTCTGGTGATCCTTCTGCCTCAGCCTTTCAAGTAACAAGAACTTACAGACGTGCTCTACCACGCCCAGCTAATTTTTTTTTTTTCTTTAATTGTAGAGATGAGGTCTTGCCACGTTGCCCAAGCTGGTCTTGAACCCACAAGCTCAGGCAATCCTCTCACCGCCGCCTCCCAAAGTGCTGGGATTACAGGCTCAGCCACCGAGTCCGGCCAAGTGTAGTGACTCTTGATCATGTACACATCACAGTGTGAAAAATATCTAATGTTAGTCCTCTTTTGTCATTTTGACATGAAGTTTCAGGATACAATATATATGCAGCTTATATTCTAATGAACTTTATTTTTTTTGCTCCAGTCTATAAGGTTTTTATGCAGAAAACCAACAATGGTGCTATATAGCAACGATATCAGCTATTAAACTCACACTTTTCTGCCGGGCGCAGTGGCTCACACCTGTAATCCCAGCACTTTGGGAAGTGGAGGCAAGAGGATTGCCTGAGCCCAGGGATTCGAGACCAGCCTGGGCAACTTGGCAAGACCTCATCTCTACAATAAATCAAGAAAAATTAGCCGGGCATGATCTAAATAGCTGCCTGTAGTTCTAGCTACCTGGAAGACTGAGGCGGAAGGATTGCCTGAGCCCAGTAGATTGAGGCTGCAGTGGCCATGAGCATGCCACTGTGCTCCAGCCTGGGTGACAGAGTGAGACCCTGAATCAAAAAAAAAAACAACAACAACAACAACAACTGGAAAAACGTATACTTTTCTGAGTGTTAGAGGGTGTCAAAAATAGTGTGTCAGGCCGGGCATAGTGGCTCACGCCTGTAATTCCAGCACTTTGGGAGGCTGAGATGGAAGGATTGCCTGAGCCCAGGAATTCGAGACCAGCATGGGCAACATAGTGAGAATTTGTCTCTTTTAAAAAAAATAGTGTGTCAGTTAGACCAAGGTAGAATGTAATTTTAAGGTAATTTATTTACTGTTGAAAATGAACATGAGGAAGAAAAAGAAGATGAGAGAGTAAGGGTGTATGTGTGTGTGTGTGTGTGTGTACACAGTTTCCTTTTGAAAAGTTCTTGGAGCAGCAGGTTCTTAATTCTGAAGTCTATAGCTTTGTTCACATTTTACATGTGTCTCCACTTTCAGTTATGGGAAGCGAGGTTGGGCACAGCCCATATAGACAGAGATAGCATTTGCTGAGATAGTAAGATGTATTCTACTATCAGGTCTGTTTGGCTATAACCTCTAAAAACAGCACCTGTTACCTTTAGTGGTGGTAATACTGTTGAGAGAAAACCTTCTCACAGCTCATTATTTGTCCCTTTTCACTTTATTGCACATGAGTATTTGAGTTTGAGCTCTTACCTAGGTTTAAACCCAGCAAGTCACATCAAATGTTCTTTTAGATGAACATTTTGATTTGTAGTGAGCCTACTGAACAGTGATTAATTTAGGAAGAACATTTAACATCTAAATAACTGTCTTTCTCTCTCTAGATGAGGCAGCTGGACCCCAGCCACTATGGCTTGCAGCTCCGAAGATTAGTGGATGACAGCGTCGAGTGCTGTATTCCTGCACCCTACGATTACATGCAGGAGCAGGTAGATGTCACTAGCTTTCTGAAGGAAATTGACAGCATAACCACAGTCCCTTCATGTTGAAAGATGTCACTTTAGGGAAAAATCTGTTTAAATTGGGTATCTGGTTTAGAAACAATCTCCGTGTAAAGTGTGTCTTTCTATAAAGCTATCACAGCTTTCTTGGGGTTTTGTTTGTTTGTTTGCTTGTTTGTTTGAGTTGGAGTCTCACTCTGTTACTCAGGCTAGAGTGCAGAGGCTAATCACAGCCTCAACCTCCTAGGCTTCAGCCTCCCCTATAGCTGGGACTATAGGTGCACACCACCATGCTGGGCTAATTTTTGATTTTTGTAGACAAAATCTCGCCATGTTGTCCAGGCTGGTCTCGAACTCCTGGGCGCAGGCAGTCCGCTTGTCTTGGCCTTCCAAAGTGCTAGATTAGTAGGCATGAGCCACTGTGCTCAGCCTTTTCTTGTTTTATTATGAAAGAACAGTGTCAAAATAATGTTTTAAATCCTCTGATTTTAGTGTTTTCAACTTTGGTAGGTTTATGATGAAATAGAAGTCTTCCCCCTAAATGTTTATGACGTGCAGCTCACGAAGACCGGGAGTGTGTCTGACTTTGGTAAGTGTAAGAAACACCCTTCTCAGGGAGTTGCGCGATTCATTCCGTACCAGTATGCTTCAGTATCTCTGGACCTCATTTTCTTTCCCTTGCATTCACATCTTCTGGGTATATGACAAGAGTGTCTAAACTTCCTTTGTCTGCCTTCATTTCCATTTATTAATAATTAACAGGCTAAACAGGTAGGTATCAATTTTAGGGGAAAATGCCAGAGGAATGAAAAGGAATGAATATAACAACGGATGGGCAATTTGAAAGGAGGCTGTTAGCAATAATAACTCAGTACATTTGCTGGCTGGGTGCCACTCCAAGCAGGGTCACATGGGACACTCGGGACGGCTCTTTCCCTCTCTTGCCCTTAGCATCCTCTTCCCACACGCGAGGCCCTTCGTTCCTCTCTTTCACCCCATCTCTTCTCTCTGATGACATAAATCCTTCCTGTCCTTCAAGAACTTACTAAAGGGTGAACTGTCTTCAGCTCTCTTTTGCCTGAATCCCTTCATAGCATTATTTCCTGCATCTCTCTTCGTCTGCATTTAAATTTGACTCCGAACTCTTCATGGGCTGTGCTCTTGCCTTAAAGTTCATTCCTCTCTTTCATTGTCATCTGCCTTAGAAACATAACGATTAGGTCAGGCTCAGTGGCTCACGCCTGTAATCCTAGCACTTTGGGAGGCAGAGGCGAGAGGATTGCCTGAGCCCAGAGGTTCGAGATCAGCCTGGGCAAAATGGCTAGACCTCATCTCTACAATATCACAAAATTAGCTGGGTGTGGTGGTGTGCACCTGTAGTTCCAGCTACTTGGAAAGCTGAGGCAGAAGTATTGCCTGGGCACAGTAGATGGAGGTTGCGGTGGCCGTGAACGTGCTACTGCACTCCAACCTGGGTGACTCAGAGAGATTCTGACTCAAAAAAGGAAATGCAATGATTAGATCATGGTTGGTCAATATCTCTGTAGAAACATTATTTCTTATCTTGCTAGCTATATTAATACAGCATAATTATTTTCCTTAAAATGACTCAAGCTTATCATATGTTGGAGTTTATAACATGTTGAAATTATAATACCTGATTTATTTATAATTTGTTCTTTGTTTTCTAATTTCTACGATCTGTTGTGACCCTGATGTTATGGTAGCTTTTCCTTGGAAACCTTCTTCCTCTTTGTCTACTTTCTTGGCCTTCATTCTGCTATCCAAGGCTGTTGTTGGTGTATCTTTTTTGTGTTTGAATGATTATACTTGCAGAGATATGAGGGGACCCCCCCAAAAAACCAGAATTATCTTCTGGGGGCAGGCCTTTTGTAGTGTAAGCTTCCCTGCTAGGTAAGTGTTCTAGGAACCCACTGTCATCAGTGTGCCAGCTAGTGTTGCTGTGAGAGGCTGTGTTAGGCGTCAGTGAAATTTTTTTGTGGAGATTCAACCTGTTTGTCTATTTCACGAAGGGTGATTTATGAGCGCACCAACCCATACCGCATTGAGTGTTCAGTTTTTGACCAAAAATCGCATTATCCCCATGCTTCATCCTCTCTATTCACCTGATCTCACTCCGAGAAACTTTTTTTCATTACCCTGATGAAAAATGTCCTCCGAGGGAAACATTTTAAAACAAACAACAACTGAAACACTAAAAGGCATCAAAACTGCTGAGTTCAAAAACTGTTTTGGGCAGCGGAACAAGCATCTCAATAGCTGTATTGCATCAAACGGAGAGTCCTTTGAAGGTGACTGAAGTGTAAACATGTAAGAATAAATACACAATTTTTTATAACTAAATTCTGGTGTTTTGGGGTCCCCCCCCATACTTTTTGGTGAGACCACAACCTGCCAGGCTCTTCCGAGGCACAGAGAAGACATAGGTAAACAGGACACTTGTCTTGTCCTCAAAGTGACCAAGACATGGACACGCATGCTCCTACCTGTGGCATCAGAGAGAAGGACACTGTCCACGTCAGGGGAGATGCGTTTAGAGGGGAGAAGACACTGGAATTCGCACCGGGTCATATGTCTTCAGGGCAAGCATTGCACTCATTTAATTGTGGTAAAATACACACAGCCTCAAGTTGATGGTCTCCCTCATGACATTCACATGGTCATGCTGCTGCTACCACTGTCTATCTCCAGAAGTCTTTCACCTTGTAAAACAGAACTCTATACTCACTAACCACCCACTGCTCCCGCTAACTCCTGGCCGTCACCCTTCCACTTCCTGTCTCTCTGAATTGGACTACACAGGGTACCGCATGGAAGGGGAATCATACAATATTTGTGTTGCTGTGACCAACTTATTTCATTTAGCAGAATGGCCTCAAGGTCCATCCATGTTGTAGCAGGCATTAGAATTTCCTTCCTTTTTTATGGCTGGATGATGTTCTGTCATATGCATAGACCACATTTTATCTATCCATTCGTCTGCTCATGAATACTTGGCTTGGTTCCCCCTTTTGACTTTTGTAAATAATGCTGTAATGAACCTAGATGCATGGTCTCAACTTTTGAGTCAAAGTTGTACACTTAGATTTCTGAAACCTTCCGGTCTGATGTGTTTTTTTTTCTGCGTCTGCTAGATATTTGTGCTTTCAAAGCAGCTATAATGTAACCTTTCTCAGTGTGCCGTATTTATGAGAGTAGATGGCCAAGAACATTCCGCAGAGTGGGTTGGAGATGTCAATGAGTATAGTGAAGTCACGCTCGCTGCTTCCTTTTCCTTCCCAGGGTTTGCAGTGACAGCGCAGGTGGACGAGCGCCAGCATCTCAGCCGGATATTTATAAGTGATGTCCTCCCTGATGGCCTGGCGTACGGGGAAGGTTCGTGTGGCATGCTGTGTCTCTGTTCTCCCTCCATTTGAAACTATGAGATGCTGTCTGGCTATTGAGTATTTCTTTTTACGGCTTTGTCAGAAAATAATTTCTTCTAGAATTTTAAAGAAAGTAAATGGAAGAATCTAATTGAAAATGCAGCCCGGGAGTGGTGGTGCCCAGCTACTACTCAGGAGGCTGAGCTATTCGGGAGGCTGAGGTGCGAGGACCACTTAAGACCAGGAGTTTGAGGCCAGCCTGGGTGATAACAGCAAGACCTTGTGTCTACAAAAAAATACATTTAAAAAAAAGTCAGACATGGTGGCGCACTCCTGTAGTCCTAGCTACTCAGGAGGCTGAGGCAGGAGGATCACTTGAGCCCAGGAGTTTGAGGCCAGCCTGGGCAATATAGTGAGACCCTGTCTCAGAAAAAAAAAAAAAAAGAAAAAGCAAGGAAATGCTTTTGCCTATATAGAGAGAAAGATTTCTGTGTGTGTGTATGTGTGTTTAAAAGAGAGAAAGCATATACATAGACATATATAGATAGAATGAAAGAGAGTATGAGACAGACAAAAAGTATTTCCCAGGCATTTAGCATCAGAATGCTAGAAGAACAATTAATGAGTGGCTCCCAAATTGTTTCTCTTTCAAATTATTTATTCTAATATTAGTGCTGAGAGCTAAAATTTGTTATCAGCTATACATGATACTATGTATTTTGGGTTTTTTTTTTTTTTTTTTTTGAGACAGGGTCTCACTCTGTCACCCAGGCTGGAGTGCAGTGGTGTGATCATTAGCTCACTGCAGCCTCGAACTCCTGGGCTTAAGCGATCCTCCTGCTTCGGCCTCCTGAGTAGCTGGGATCATAGGCACACACCACCACACCTGTCCGGTGCTTTCTTTGAAGAAAGAAACAAGCAACAAGCAAGACAGTCTCTAAGAGTACATGGTTTGCATTTGCAGTCTTTCATCTTAAAATATTTCCCTCAGTCGGGCGCGGTGGCTCCCGCCTGTAATCCCAGCACTTTGGGAGGCCGAGGTGAGAGAATTGCCTGAGCCCACAGGTTCAAGACCAACCTGGGCAACTTGGTGAGACCTCGTCTCCACAATAAATCAAGAAAAATGAACTGAGTATGGTGGCACACACCTGTAATTCCAGCTACTTGGAAGGCTGAGGCAGAGGGATCACCTGAGCCCAGCAGATTGAGGCTGGGTTCATGGTGGCCATGAGCATGCCACTACCCTCTAGCCTAGGCAATAGAGTGAGACTCCAACTCAAAAAAAAAAAAGTACATGATTTGAATTTGCGATCTTTCATCTTAAAATATTTCTCCCAGTAATCTCTTTTTTCTTTCTGTTTCCCCCTCATTGCTCCCAGGGCTGAGAAAGGGCAATGAAATCATGACCTTAAATGGGGAAGCTGTGTCTGATCTTGACCTCAAGCAGATGGAGGCCCTGTTTTCTGAGAAGAGCGTTGGACTCACTCTGATCGCCCGGCCTCTGAACACAAAAGCAACCCTGTGTACGTCCTGGTCGGACAGTGACCTGTTTTCTAGGGACCAGAAGAGTCCACTGCCGCCTCCCAACCAGTCCCAGCTTCTGGAGGAATTCCTGGATAACTTCAAGAAGAATACAGCAAATGGTGAGGCTTTGTTCTCTCTTCCTTCTTAACTGCTGGTCTCAACAGCCAGTATTTTTAGGCTGCAATTTTGCTTGCAAGCTCAGCTTATTTAAGCTGTTCAAAGAATGTTTTCTAATTTATTAGCAGAGGAACACAGATGCCAACAAGAGTGGATTTTATCAAAATTCCATGCATTTTAGTAATTATAGCTCTTTCATGAAAATAGAAAATCATTATTTTGGCACAAATTAACATTTAAAAAAAATCACAGACGCTTTAAAAATCACCCACAATATTTAGTATCATAGTTGCTCTGTGATTAAAGACAGATGAAAGCCTGCCCA
Organism: Tarsius wallacei; assembly: GCA_963574415.1. Lineage (NCBI taxonomy): Eukaryota > Metazoa > Chordata > Mammalia > Primates > Tarsiidae > Tarsius > Tarsius wallacei. The sequence goes on from CAUYQG010045808.1 coordinate 44,022, forward strand.
AATGCCAAAGTTGAAAGACTTTTCTGGCTGGGCACAATGACTCACGCCTATAATCCCTGCACTTTGGGAGGTCGAGGTGAGAGGATTGCCTGAGACCATGGGTTCGGGATCAGCCCAGGCAACTTGGTGAGACCTCGTCTCTATAATAAATCAAAAAATTAGCTGGGCATGGTCGCGCGCACCTGGTTCCGGCTACTTGGAAGGCTAAGGTGCAAGGATCGCCAGAGCCCAGCAGGTCGAGGCTGCGGTGGCCGGGAGCGGCCGCTGCACTCCGGTCTGGGCGAAAGTGTGAATCCAACACAAAAAAAAAAAAAAAAAAAAAAAAGAATTCGACATGCAAGCCACACTTGTGAGCATCTTCCAGAACACTGGTAGAAAAGTTACTTGACAACAAAGCTTTATTTACAAATTAAAGGCTTTGGCTTTTATGAAACATAGGGGACATTTACAGTAAATAGAAACTTTCCTACTAATTTGTTTTATGTATACACATATGATTATTGGTCTGTATTTATTTAGAATCTATATAGAACTGCTCATTAAAAAGAATACTTTCTAAATTTAGTATATAAATCTTGGTTTTAGTGTTTAAATTCATGATATGTTTCTAAGAAATCTTTTCATTCTAGTTTGTACTACACCCATTTCAAAGTACATGGTTATATAATGGTATAAACTCATAGTGCTTTTATGCAAATGGTTATGCATGCTAATTCAGTCTTATAGTAATAGTACATTAAATATTTCCTCTTTCAAATAAAGATAAAAATCTGTATAGATCCTCTTTATTTAAAAAGAAAAACAAAAAAGCCTATATCTTGAGTTTAAAAGATATTAATTCTTACCTTTATGGACTTGCTGGTCTTTAAAATTCAAAATGCAAGGATTTCAGGCAAGTATTTTTTACAACTATTTGTTCAGAAAGTTGCTGAAAAAGAAATAAAATAATTATTCACATGAATACAATACAATCCGTCTCTTCCTTTCTCCAATTGTGTTGATGTTTGCATTTAATGGGGTTTAGCAGTGTATAAAAAAAGATCTGATATGATCTGCTATTTTTCTATCAACCACTGATAAAGATGATATTTTTAGTTCTGAAATTATTCACCAGTGCTGAAATTTCTAACTCACTCTACATCAATGTTTTTCAAACAAGTGTTCCAAATAATACTTTAGTCTATTATTTAATATATGTTTCAACTACTTCGTCCTCACTCCCCTTCTGCATGTTCTTTGCTCATATAACTTTAGAAAATTGGTTTTCAAAAAAAAGTTAAATTTTTTTTATATGACTCTGGTGTTTGTTATTCTAACAAGGTTCAGGACTCCCCAAAAGAGGCTATAATATGATAGTGTTTCCCAAAATGGTAGTAGAAACCATAGAGAGTATGGTATCAGGAAATCTGAAATAGGAAATAACTTCATAATTTCAGAAGTGGCCAAGAGTCTTGGAAACTACTGAGAGAGAAAATCAAATGAGAACAGAAATGTAATTATTGAATTTGGCAATTTTGTTCTCCTTTGTTACTTTGTCTAGCACTCTTTGTAATGGTGAAAACTACAGAAGTCAGTTGGACTCCATTAAGGAACAAATAAGGTATGAACAAGTAAAGGGAGTGGCTATAGGAATAATTTTTGGGGGAAGGGGATGGAAGCATAGAAATGGGATCAAGAAAACCTAGATGAGAATGTGGAAACTACGAGATTATTTATTTATTTAAATCTTTCTTTTTTAAGGGAATGGTCCAAGAAAGAGTGAGCAATAAATAAATAATAATTGCAAGAGAATAATAATTGGAGAAAGGCAGTATGACAGTTAATTTTATGTTTCAATTTGAGCTAAGTGACGCCTAGAGAGCTGACAAAACATTATTTCTGGAAGTGTCTGTGAGTATGTTTCTGGAAGAGATTAGCATTTAATCCATAAAATAAAGAAGATTCACCTTCACCAAGGGGATTCAATCTCCAGTCTTTGGAGGGTAGAGGAAGGAAGAATTTGCTTTTATTTGAGCTGGGACATCCATCTTCTCTTGCTCTCAAACATTGGCACTTCTGGTTCTTGGGCCATCAGACTTGGATTGACTTACCAATAGCTTACCTCATTCTCCAGCCTACAGACACAACATCTTGGGTCTTCTTATCCTCCATAATTATATAAAACAATTTCCATAATAAAGCTTTATGTGCCTGTGTGTCTGTGTGTGTATAATTTGGAGAGGAATTCCCCCAGACCTGGAATTTATTTATAAAAAGTTGTGTCTTTATTCTTACATGTTTAAATTTCAGCTTCCTTCAAAGCACTCCCCATTTGATGCAATACAACTATCAATATACTTTTTCCACTGCCCAAAACATTTTTTAAACTCATCAATTTTGATGTCTTTTAGTGCTCCTGACATTTTTTGTTTCATCTCTTCCACATTTGCAAAATGTTTGCCTTTGAGAACTTTTTTCATCTGGGGAAAAAAAAGAGTTGTTCAGTGCAAGACCAACTGAAGAGGGAGGGTGGGAAAGTTTTTGGCCAAAAACTGCTGAACACCCAAGGTGGTGTGGGCAGGTGCACTTGTAAATCAACTGTCATGAAATGGGCAGACACATTGAAAGAATCTCCAAAAAAAAAAAGTTCACTGAAACTAAACACAATCTTTCACAATAATGCTAGCTAGTACACTGATGCCGATGGGTTCCTAGAACACTTACCTAAACAGGAATGCCTGTTCTACAATGGGCCACCCCCCAAAAAATCATTTCTGGGGGGGTCCCCTATTGTGTATCCTATTGGTTGTTTCTCTGGAGAACTCTGACTAATGCAGACAGTCTTTAAGAAGACAAGAAAGTCACAAAAGTATCAAGACAGATGATGAAGAATTGACATTTGCTAGAAATGTTTCATTCACTGGACACAGATGCTGATTCTTCCAGTCACCAATCTCATAGGTGGATTTTCTAATACCTCATTTTTAGATATCGAGAAGAAAAGAAACAATAAAATGTTAAAACAAGAAATATAAATACTACAATATATAAATAGAAAATAATTACACCAGAAGAGACAGAAAAATTCAAAGAATAACAAAAAAAATTGGAAAGACTCTAATGTCCTGGAAGAATTGGGAAATTATTGATTTTGTACAACAAGAACAAAATATATAAAGAAAACAAATTTAAAAAGCTTCTCAAAAACAGTAGAAGTCATTAGAAAGACAAGATATAGATCGAGATGAAAAGATAATTAGAAAATATAGAGAACAGAGAGAATCGATTCAATAATTGCAGAATCTGTATAACGGATTCTCAGAGAAATAATAGTATAAATAAAGAGGAAATTTAAAAATATTAAACAAATAAAATTTCTCAGCACTTAAGGATATGTGCCTCATTTAAAAGGTCCGCCTTGTGCTCACGAAAATGAAAGCATAAAAAATATCGAAACCACAGAGTAACAGTTAGATGGGCAAGGGTATGTTGTGCAAAAAAAAAGGCCCCGGACTCCAATGACTTAAAACAATAAAGGTTGCTTCATCCTTGCGAATGTATCCACTAAGCTCTGAAGGAGCTCTGTATTATCCTCAATTTGGAAACCAAATTTGCTGAAACATGCACTATCTGGTATATTGCTACTCACCTTGCTACAGAAATAAAATATTCTAGAAAGTCTCACATAGGCAGTGGAATGCTCTGCCTCATAATGGCACAGGTCACTTTCACTCATTTGTATTTCCCAGAACTGGACACATTTCCCAAACGGCCACAGGGGCCTGGAAGAAAGAACTGGAAGTGTTTGGTGAGCATAATGAATGGCTATCACATACACACACCTAGACATGTGGGAAGATGGAGGGCCATCCATCATAAAAATCACCATCAAAAAGCTGTCAAAGGGGCACCAAGAACAGACACAAAAGCAGAAACAAGTAATCTAAAAAGACACATATTTCAGATCAGTAGCAGATTTCTCTTTGACACACTGTGCTTTATCTTTAAAGTTCTAAGGAAAATTTTTCCCATTTTGACTCCAAATGAGTCTTCCAATGGTAGAATAAAGTCATTTTTCAGAGATAGAAGAGCTCAGATAATATATATCTCTTATCATCTTTTCATATGAGGTGTCTTAACATATGCAAGTAGGAGATCCATGGATAAAAAGGAGGCTTAAAGGGAAACTATTTACCATATTGAAGAAAGTGGATGGAGAACTCCATAAAAGAGGTGTCTTTAATAATAGGAGTGCCATAGAATCAATCATAAGAGATACAAGAAAACAAGACTATCACAGGGCTACCATGTACTGTCCCATTGGTAAAAATCTGTAGACTTGAACCCAACCTTTTTCTTGGGATCAAGCCCAACTATACGTAGCCTCAATCAGCTGACCCCAGATGGCACACAGCAAAAATAAA
>CAUYQG010045812.1:0-11838 GCA_963574415.1 Tarsius wallacei
CGGGATAGATAGCTGTGTTTAGGGGAAAAAAACAAAGAATAAACTACATACGCAAGTACAAGCTAGGAAACATGCATGGTGTAATTTCAGTGATGGTTGCATACTAGCTAGATGCTCTTCTAATTGCCCTGAAAACTGCCACTGCACAACATAAAGATGAACAGTAACATTCATGCTAACCGTTGAAAGATTTTAGTTTTCTTTTTTGTTTGTTTTTTTTTTTGAGTTGGAGTCTCACTCCGTCACCCAGACTGAAGTGCATCGGCCGCTTCCGGCCACTGCAGCCTCAACCTGCTGGGCTCCGGCGATCCTTCCGCCTCAGCCTTCCAAGTAGCTGGAACTACAGGTGTGCGCTACCACGCCTGGCTAATTTTTGATTTATTGTAGAGATGAGGTCTCGTCAAGTTGCCCAGGCGGGTCTTGAACCCACAGGCTCAGGCAATCCACTCACCTCAGCCTCCCGATTTTAGTTTTCTTTACCCAAAATGACATTAAATAGCAAATAGAAAGCACCATGACCAGCAGAGAGGGAATGAGTCTGTGGAAGAAGGGGAAAAGCTTAACATTTTAGTGTCTTTAACAGTACTTTTTCCGGCTTTTTTGAACAAGAGGCCCTGCGTTTTTATTTTGCATCGAGTCTTCAAATGATGTGGCCAGCCCTGGTTGCCAGGTTCTGTGTACCTGTGAGCAAGAGTGTTTCTTTCCTGTTGGAGTTTATTCCTATGTGTCCTGAGTTACTACTTAGCTCAGGGAACTTCTGATGCATTTGCAGAGGCAAGATCACTTATACTCCCACTGCTTTAAAGTCAGTGGGTCTGTCACACCTGTTACCTCCTCCCCTGTCCCTCCCTCATCTCGACTGGAATAAATCCTCTTCCTCTGTGCTCCCGGAGTCCTCCTTATTCCACTTGCTGGTGCATTCCTACACTTTCTCATCCTCCCTAAACTTAAGTAGCTCCTGGAAGATGAAAACAATTCATCTTGTTATGTCCAGAGCCTGAACACAGGGCTTTGCAGATGGCAGTCGCTCACAAACTAAATGACATCTTACCTTCCCAGTGATCTCCCGCCCTCCCGCCTCTCATAGACATCCTCACACATGTAAAATAAAGTCCTTCCTCCTCTAATTCCTAGTCGTCAAGGAGAGAACGTTTTGTTGTCTTTTTGTTATCCCATTGAACTAAATACACGGGCGAATAATCTTCTTCTTACCCAAGAAAAGTGCCCTAGCAACCAAAAACCAGCCCCTCTTCCTCCTCACGGCATTCTTCATCTATGAAGCCACTTAGATCAATGGGATGCAAGACATCAATGGAAGTATAGAGTTTTACAGACCTGAATGTGATTCCCACTTTAACGTCTAGCAAATGCCTCTCGTCAAATTACTCGAGTTGTCTGAGCCCCAATTTCTTCATTTTATTGAACGGGTGAGGTAATAGTGCTTTCAATAATGCATGCGAGATACAAGTCATTTGCATATATCTGCCATACAATTTTCTGATTCATGATACCTAACTGCTCTTATTATATTTTTCATCCTCTTTAGCATCTGCTGTTTTCTGAGATATTGATGTGATCTTAGTATTGTTATCCCTGCCTTTCAGGAGTTCATATTTTAGGTTCTACATTGGCGTTACATCCCTCTGAATGTGTAGTTTAGAGGAAACAAAGACCAGTGAAGGCTGCCAAGCCCCTTTACCCGAGTGACCCAAGGAGGTCAGCAGGTACAAACACTATCACTACACACCCTTCTCTGATAGAGAAGATTCTGTGGGTGAGCTAGACTCCGAAATGAATAAACAGTACTCTCTATGATGAAAAGTCAGGGGCAAACATTTCAGATTAGGAAGAAGACATAAGCAAGCGTGCATGTGGTTATGCCGATCTACGTAGAAGAGTGACCATTAGGCAAAAGGATGAGTAGCCCAGAAGCATGTTGTGCTGAGTGATGATTTGGAGAGCTCAAGGTTCTTATTCTTTTGGAGTTGAATGAACCAGTCATTGCTAAGCTTTGGTCAATGAATCCAGCTAAATGTGCCTATGTGTCAACAGAAAACACTGTATATATTTGCTTAGACTCTGTGCTCTGAATCTGAACATCAGTTTCTTGTCGGTAGAGGTTTTACTTCCTTTATGAGATGTTTTCCTTTGTGGAGCAAGCCAAGAGCTGCTTGCTTGATAACATCAAGAACTAGTAAGTGTCAATGCCCCGTGAGACGCCTGATCTCCTCATGCCAGACACTCAAATTCTCTTGGTTGAAAATTCTAGCTCTCAGAGGAAGCTAGAATTAGGAGGGATCTCCTCAGTGTTTAGTGAGCACCAACTTTGAGGACATAAGGACAAAAAAGTCAACGTCCCTGTCCATAAGCAAACCCCCAGTCTTTGATGTGACATTGGAACAAGATGCCAATTATATTCACCAAGGAGAGAGTGGACTTCTTAAGCCCCACATTTGGACTCATGTTGTCAAAGCATGTGAAATTAATATTTAAAGCCATAGGATGTGTGTGTGTGTGCACATGCCCATGTGTGCAGAGCCTGTTAGGGAAGAATAAGTAAAGACTGGCTGGGCAGAGATGAGGTGACAGTGGTGAATACTAAGTCAGTGGCTGGTAGTGGCAATGGCTTCAAGGAATGAACACAGAAGCAGAAACCATTTTTAGCTTATACCTTCTATAGCCAATGCTTTGCAAATGAGCCATGGATTTTCTTCATAAATCGTGGGCATTTTTTTCTTTTTTTTTTTAATCTTTCTTATCTGTAAGCAACCTGCGGAACAACAGGTATTTAAAACCCATCTCAAAATTTTTCCAGGATTGAACTTTGCCATGACTAAGTCCGCTCCCTACACACAAAAGGAAACTCTTCATTTTATCAGTCTTCTACTCAATTTTATATCGCCGCCTTCTCTGGCACAGCTCTCCTACGGACAGAGTACTCCTGAAGGCCCTTTTTGGCCATATCAAGAGAAACTTCTCTACAGACTTGGTTCCGTGTACACTCCTCATTGCTCTAGTGGAATGCCAGCAATGTCGCCTGAAGCAACCCAACTCACAACAATACGTGTATTCATCAGGACATTAAACGGGAGAGGATTCTACAACACAGGCTTTCAATCTGTTAATCCCAAGCCCCCAGAGTCTAGCTTCTGCCCTCTCCACCCATCACCCTCTGCCCCTAGAAAGTGCATTTTATTGCACATTTTGTGGCAAAGCTTAAGACAATTATCACCCAAATCCGTAATTAGCAAGTGGTAACATATAGGCAGGGAGATCCACTTATGGTGACATCTCTGACAGATTGACATCCCCCCGCCCCACCCACCTTCAAAAATCCCTGCGAGGCTTCTCATTTTGAATGTGACCACGCTCAAACACTACGTTGGCAAGTCTGGTCTCGTGTTCGTGGAGGGGGAGGGGGCTATAAAAGCAACATGTTCGCACAAGCATGGCAGAGCCCATGCATAAACCATTGGGTTTTGCAATTACAAACAGGTTTGACTTCCCTCTGCACAGTGAGACAACGTCAAAGCAACAACCATCCCGAAAATTTTCCCTTGTGAATTCAAATGAACTGTGAGTCTTGGGGTTCTCTTTGCTTGCATGTGCGTGCCTTGAGAGTGTATTTCTGGAAGTGTTCAGTGTGTTTCTTTCTGGGGTAGTGCCGTTGAGGTGCATGTTGAATCACTGCTACCAGATCGGTCTCGGTTACACTTTCCATTCTGGGTTCCTTAGATACGGAGTCAGCATTTGGGATTTCTCCCATCAGGCTTATAGCTGCAGGTAAACTAACTTTCCAAGTTCCCTTGGCCTTAGAAAATGATCGCTCTTTCTAAAGTGCTGCCTGCAATTCACTCTCACAGACTGGACCTGAGTTTCCAAGATCCTAAAAAACAAGAGTACGCTTTCTACTACGAAGTGCAATAAATTTGACTACAATGACACCTAATTATAGCTTTATTGTTGTCATTCTTGAATGATGTATTGAACGATTAGATCCTATGATAGTGGGGGAAACCTTTACCTTCAAGCTAAAATTCTTACCTTCACTATACAATAAAGCTCTCAGAAGGATACACTGTAAAAACCAATCTTAGCTCCCGTGAACTCACCAACTTTCGACCTCCATTTTCCTTTCCCTCATTATTTCCTCATTCAATTGGACAGAAAGAAATGCTGTCCCTTATGTAAGTGTTCAATGTTAAAATATAAGTTCAAAAGCTCTGCCATATTAAAAAATGCAAAGTAGCGGGTCCTTGCCCATGAGTTAAAACTTCCAGAGCCTGGGCCACTCTGTGTTTGAAGAGATCAGAGCAATGGAATAGGTCACCAGCACCTGAGACCCATCCATTGATGTACAAGGAAAGTTCTGTGAAAATACAATTTATTAGAAATGTCAATTTTTGAATGATGATGGTGATGATCATTATTAATTAGAAGAGAGAGACAAAAAAGAACAATTAATCTCAGTGCCGTAAAACAACAATTAATCTCCGTGCCGTGTACTTAATCTAAAAACTATCATCGAATGAATTTGCTTTCTCTACTTAATTTATAAAAGTATCACCAAATTCCCCTTAGGAAGGTTGAATTTATTGGTATCTCTTTAGAATTATCTCATCATATCATATCACCATCAAAAGTTGTTCAGTAGAATAAATAATAAAATATATAATGACTTTTTTTGCATCTTTCTGAAATGTATAATTTGAGATAAATGTAAGGGAATGTTATAATGTGTAAAGTAAAAATATCATAGCACAAAGTAAATAAAACTATACTAATATATGTATAAATAGTATGCATAGTTGCATTAAAAAATTCAAATGTTCCTTTAACCTGTTTTGTCATATATTTTACCCTGATATAAAAATATAAATACATGCAGCTGAATTTATGTTTCCTAAAAATACAAGTTTTGCTTGCTTTTGTTCTGTGGACTAGGTGGATAGGAAAAAAGAAACTGAATTTTTCTAAATTTTAAGTTTTAATTTTAATGAATTTTAAGTTTTACTTTGATAAAGAAAATCAATTTTCTTAGTTAATATGTTATTAACTACAAATAAATATTTTCCATTTTCATTAATTTCATGTATTGGAGGTTTTTCATTGACTTTGTGCTTCCATTTGCTGACTATGGGTTTTTTAGCCTTATAGGCTAAAAGTAAAGGGTAAGAAGCAATGTTAAATTTAGTTCAACTGAGGCAGAAATAAATTCAACTTTTAATATCACAAAAAACAACATGATTTTGTAAAAAATCATATACCTAAAAATAAATACATGATAATGAAAATAACAGATCTTTATGTCATTTGGGTTTTCTCCTCCATTTATCAAAACATTGCTTCTTATTGAAAACATTTTTAAGGAGCAAAGAACTGCTACCAATTAATTTAAATATTGATTGGAAGGGAGAGACCATCTGTGCTTTCTACTAAGCTTATAATTTTTATTAGAAGAGCTACTTTACTTGGTTTTTATTATTAACTTAGTGTTCATAGTTTCATTTGCTAACAGCTATGTATCTCAAACACTGTAAAAGAAAGAAGGAAATGAAGGGAAGGAATTAGAGTTTTAAACTCAAGCTTTCAAACGCCCAGTTAGTGACACGATTAATGACCAAAGAAGATTACTGAGTTAGAGAAGAGTTAAATAAGGAAATACTCAGAACTCACGTGGAATCGTGATCATCAGATTTTGTGAGAGCTTACATAGTCCAAATGTAAAGCATTGCTCTAGAAGTGGGTTGGAGATTCAGAAAGTTATCAGCGATGAAGATTTTTAAATCTTAACCATAAGTTTGTATTTCAGTAAATTAAACATCTTTCATGTAAATAAAAGATGTGCACAAGTCATTTATATCACTACACTAAACTGTCATACGCCTGAACTGAAGAATGCCACTGTGGAACTTACTCCCATCAATTAGAATTGCATAGTCATTTTCAAAAATTTGCAGCTGTTTAGATTTATTTTTATATATTCATTCTTGTAAGTCGGAACATTCGTTTTCTCAAACTTACCATGAATTACATTTCTGAGGAGGCTTTCTTTATCAAAACCACAAAAAATAGAAGCACCAGCATATTGGAATCACATCACTTAAACTGCTTATACAACATAAAACATAAATAAGTAAGCAAGTCCTCCCTTTCTCTCCCTGAACTTAAAAGTGAAATTCTGTCTCTCCTCTTAGCAATGTTGCTCATACATGTCCTGTAAAAACACGACTGAAAGCCCAGACCTACTCCACAGGTGTGTTGTGGAAGCCGCTAGTAAAAATGATTTTAAAACATTTGGAAACTGCCAGGCTCTGAGAAAATGCTTATTAAAGACTCATAAAATTGTGAAAATTGAGGAGAAAACATGCAGTAAACTTTTTGTGTGTGTGCTTTAAGGAAGTTGGTTTAGTCTCTAGCCACGTGGGCTTGGCTGTGGTAAACTCAGGCAAGAAAAACAAGCTTGTCCATTATTTCATAATGAAGTACTGAGAAGAGTCAGGAACAGAGGTTTCACAGTCACCAAGTCATCCATGCAGACACAGTCATTTTTACTCTTAGCTGGTATAACCCAGAATTTCACAAGTGATTGAAAATTCTGCAAACAGATCTCCCAGACAGTGGCCATATTCTCAACAACAAAAAAACTAAGTATGCGTAGTGCTATTAAATAAAATCCAAAATGGTTATTGAGTCTATTTCTGCCAGACATCTGGACCGTGAGACAAGTGAAAGAACGAATTTGGTCATTTTTGCAACCAATCTGGGATTGTTTCATTGATAGCAGCTACAAGAAGAGTCCAAAGTTATGTGATCTAATGGTCTCCGATGCTGTAGATGGATAAGCCTCTAAAAGGTGTAGTTCTGAAAAGATAAAAAGGAGAGATGAATGTTTTTTTCCAATTGTACGGCATAGATATAGAATTTTTCTCTTATTTTTAAAATTATTTTAGGCTAACTCAATAAATTAGTGAAGTCTGCACGACTAGCTCATTTCCATGAATGTATTGACTCTGGTCTTCACCCAGTAGCAGTTTTCAAATCTGCTTGATCCTAAGAATCTTCTACCACTGTTTTCAAATCTTCTTGGTCCTAAGCATCTCCTGAGTACTTCCCTAAACATAAGGAACCAAACCTCTTAAACAAGATCCTGAACATAGGCATGATTTAAGCACCCCATTTTTGTAGGCACCCCAGGTGATACTTATGATCAGGCAAGTTTGGGAAATCTGACTTAAGTTTAGGAATTCCAGCTTAACTTGAGCAAATTCTATACTGAAAAAACAAAATGCCCAAGAAGAGCAGAAAGAAGGATCTTGATTATATATAACCCCAAGAAACATGGTAAGCTTTTTCCTTGAGACTTTCTGAAGTCTGTTATGTAGATTTAGAGATGGTACAGTTACTAATTTGGTGTCCAATTTGAACACACACAGGCACGTATACACAAACATTTTTAAAAGCTGTCGCAAAAGCTTTGGGAAGGTATGTAGGTCAAAAATTATAACTACAGAAGCCTCAAACACAACAGTCAAAAGTTGTTAAATAACATTAAAGAGAAAATTTATTTAATAAACCTACAATATATCTAATTACCCAATAGTTACTTGGCATTTCAACAGAATGAATCCCAATGTAGTGAATTTACTATGTCGTATAGATTTGAGCCTAAGCAAAGTGTGCATGCTTGTAGAAGACCCTTACCAGAATGCAACTTCTAAAGATAAGAGTTTGCAACATAGTATATTGCTTTGAGGGCGATGAAATAGTGCAGTTACCAAAATGCAGGGCTTTGTTTTCTGACGTATTAGTCCTGTATTGAAAATAATATTCATTGTAAAGCTAAGAAAGACCAATACAAATAGCATATAAGAATTATTTTTGTTTTACCTTTGGATTTAGAAAACTGTACCCGACTGTGTTACACACCACAGTGATTAATAACTCTGATTTTTTAATAGGGAAATAAAGTCATCCAGGCCTCCTAAGCACTAGTTTGCTTAACAAACAGGTAAAAAAAGCAGAAGCATCAGCTCAGGTAGGTCAGTTTATAAAAACTCGATGTAAAACAAACTCTACTCTAACCTATTAAATCTTATAAGTCAAATACCCCTTCCCATTCCCTATCTCCACCAAATATGCACAAAGTTGATGTAGTGAGGTATAGGTGAACCAGATTTTTATCTCAACATGAAATTAATATTCGAGATCTTTTTCCCAGAGATGTTTTGAATAAGTGATTACTAGCACTCATCACAGTAATGCTCTGTTTTTATAAATCAAAAAGATAGTCATATTTAATAAATCCACAGCTTCATATCACCTCATTACAAATGAAGAAACTGAAGCTTAGAAAGCTGACCATGGTCACAAATGTCGTAGTTTTTTTTCAAATGAGTAAAAGTGACCAATATCCCATAGAGATCCAGTAACAATTATGGAGCAAACTGGAATTACTGTGATTATTAGTCTTATCTGTACATCCTATGAATTAGTTGTCATTTTCATAAAACTTCACAAGGGAAACACCATTATGAATAACCTAAGGCCTAAGTAACAAAAAGAAATTTTCACCTTTAGAAATCTGTGTGACTTTGACTACAAGTGGCGATCTGTACATCATTGCTTGCTCCCTTACTTAGCTGAAGAACCTGCAGGGGATCCTAATAGCCATATAGATAGATAGATAGATAGATAGATAGATAGATAGATCGATAGATACAGATATATAGATATAGATATATTTGGGTTTTGTTTTTTTTTTTTTTGCTTTTGGTTTTTACTTCAGAATCAGATATATTTGTTTTGGAATCAGATGCATGGAATGGCTAGCAGATGACATGAAAACTCAGTGACAAATTTCACCTTAGTTGTTTGCTCATTTGTCACCTGTATGTCATGACTGAACATTTCCACTCAGAGATTGACATAAAATTAAAGACGAGAGTCTGGAAAATTGTACACATAATATTCACGGACTGAAGTCGATGGTCACATCTTAACTCTACTTCCAAATGGAGAATAAAAGGAGTCATAGCTGCCTCTCTATTTTTTTTTCTTTCTCTCAAGAGAGGAAGAATATTTTTTGACCTCCAGAGAGACTCATCTATTGTGGAAATAAAGTTTCACCTTCAAGCTATGTCCACCTTTTTCTCATTGACTGGATTTGGTTGCAGGAAAGGGTGAATAAGACCAGACAATGAACCAAGAAGTGTTTTCTTCATCTATTATCACTTTCCTATCCTTACCCCTCCTATGCCCTAGTGCAAACAAGCCAAGGTTATAAATCCAATGAGAACATGTAGACAGGAGCATAATTTCTCCTGGGCTCACAAGTAAAACAAACCCGGGATGACTCCAAATGTGACGAGCTCAGTTTACAGCATGTCACATCACTAGTGCAAGAGAAGGGTTGGATCAGAAACAGGGACCAGCAGCTCCTCCCCATTTTTTTGGCAAAAGAAAAGTCCAGTTCCTGGCAACCACACAGCCCCTGTAAAAGAGAAACCATCCTGCTGTGATGAACACAAACCCACATGAGAAAGAGAGTCAAACAAAGCATCCGTCAGGCAACAGATACCTGTCAAGAACCTGCTATTACACCGTAGAAGATCGCCACAAGGATAAATATCAGTATATGGTACAGACCAGCCTTCAAGGACTTTATAATCTCCATGAGTATATGAAATTTAAACATGAGAAAATATTTGTCCTAAAAGAAAAAAAAAAACCCTGACACAGGAAGTGTGTACAACTTAAGTGATAATGATGGCAATAAATACAGCCTACAGAATTTCTGAGAAAAGTAAGCTCTCAGGCTCCAAAGATGGCTGGGATAGAGACAAATCAAATTCTGAGCAGTTCCAGATCTGAGGGAGTTTGGGGATGGGTCAGTCAATAATTATTTCTGATGTGAGAATTTGTCTCTATATCTTGTCGCTCTTGACTTCTCCTGAATTCATTTAAAATACTTTCTGACCAAGGAAGAACTGAGTGGTGAGCTCATCTTCGTAGAGGAGGGGCAGTAGAAATAAACATTACAAGATGTTTCATTTTGTTCGGTTTTTCTAAATTATTATTTTGGTTAGTTTGATGTATTTCTTCCCTGTCAGAATGTTTGGTACTGAATTTGCTGACTTCTGTGGGAAAAAATGAGGCAGGGTGGCTCCGAAATCTCTAAGCACACTGAATAATTATGCTCTGTTTTTCTTTGTGCACCATTCTGATTTTACAGCAATGGTGGTTCTAACAAGTCAGCGCAGATTCGAAAAAACAAAGTTAATGAAGAAGCAAAGACTACACTCAACTTGCCATATTTTTCAAAGTTCCTTTTTTATGGGTAGTCATTTTAGCCCAAACTTTCTCTACAATTCTCTACGTGTTACTTACACTGATTTGCTGTGTTCGGAACATTTATCCACATATATTTTTCACAGTTCCAAGCTGACAAGAATGTCTCTTTAAAGTCTTGTGGCAGATGAAAACCTACACTTTTGTAGCCACCTACAATGTATGGGTTACCAAGGTCATTGCAATGGTGATTACAAAAGTAGAAAAGCTGATTTCCCCCCTAAAAAGTGTTTTTGAAGAGAGGGGGACAGGGGAGGGAAGAAGAGAGGAAAAAAAGAGAGGGGAGAAGGGAGGGATGGTGGGAAAGGGAGGAGGGAAAATAAGAAAAGAGACAGAGAGAAGGAGAGAAACAAAGAAAGTAAAGAACAGTGAGCGCGCATTGTTTCAGAGCTCTGTCTTGGCTTGTCACAGAGATATTTCACTTGACTGAAATAATAGTGCAATAAAGTTATAACACCAGTTACCTCAACAACAAGCCTGCCACCCACACAACCTGGCCATTCAAATGCCTTGCTCGTTTTTCTCGTTACCTTATTATGATCAGCCTCTTAGTCAAGGCTCGGTTTGACTAACCTATTGCCACGGGCTCCCAGTTGGTCAACATTCATCCTGCTTAACAAAAGCAATGAAATGAGCCTGGACACTCCTGTTGTTCCCACTACTTTTGCAGCCTCCACCGGAGAGTGCAGCTCATCAGCTGTGTTTGAGATTGAGGGACTCTTTAGGACCACAGGCTCATTTTCTTATAATGAGGAGATCTGTTCTCCACATCAACCGAGCAATTCTATCAAGGAGGCATGTATTAAAGAACATTTTTTTCCTTCTTCACATTTACATTCAGAAGAGGGACATCGTAGTAACTTGTAAGAAAATGAGGAACCGAAACTCTGAATAAAAATTTAAAAAAAAATAGCCAACCTAATATGTGGCTTACCATATGCCAAGCACAGCTCTGAGACTGTTGCCCAGGCTGACTCCTCTTAATCCTCATCACTGTTCAGCGAGGTAGGTGCTGTCCATCACTGTCCATTTTACAGACCAGAACATTAAAACACAAGAAAGTTCATTGCTATGCCCAAAGTCACAAGAGCCGGTAAGTGCCATAGTCAGAACTGAAATCCAGGCAGTTGGAGTCCAGACCTTTATTCTTAACTCCTGTGAGTCACTGAAAACAATAAAAAGTGTTTAGTGAAGTTACGTTGCAGTCAGCCCACATGCAAAGTCTGATCCAGTAAAAACTCTAAACACAAGCCGGGCTCGGTGGCTCAGCCTGTAATCCTGCGCCTTTGGGAGGCTGAGGTGAGTGGATTGCCTGAGCCCGCAGGTTCGAGACCCGTCTGGGCAAGTGAGACCTCATCTCTACAATAAATCAAAAAATTAGCCGGGCATGGTAGCGCGCGCCTGTAGTTCCAGCTACTTGGAAGGCTGAGGCGGAAGGATCGCCGGAGCCCAGCAGGTCGAGGCTGCGGTGGCCGGGAGCGGCCACTG
>CAUYQG010045814.1:0-43875 GCA_963574415.1 Tarsius wallacei
ATGGGATAAACTGTAGCCAATATCTGTCTGGGGATGGGGAGACACCTCTTATCAACAAGGGTGCCTGAATGAAGCATATTTGTATACCTAACCCTTAACTGTACCCCACAATATCATAATAAAAAATATTGATTATTAAAAAAAAAGAATTTCAAAGCAAGGATTGCACCAAAATATTTATACTTTTTTCAATATAAATGTAAACATATAAAATCCCAGTTCAAGCATCCCCTCCACTTTGAAACTTGTCTTGAGCCCTTGTATCAAGAAGAATTTCTCCCACATGGATCGGAAGAACTAATACTGTTAAAATGCCCATACTACCCAAAGTAATCTATAGATTCAATTCAATTCCTGCTTAAATACAATTGACAATCTTCTCAGAAATTTAAAAAAAATCTAAAATTAATATGGAACCACAATAACCTCAAATAACCAAAGCAATCCTCAACCAAAAAGAAGAGCAAAGCTGCAGACATAATACTACTTAGCTTCAAATTATATTACTGAGCTATAGTGACTAAAACAGCATGATACTGGCATAAAAACAGATACATAGACCAGTGAAGCAGAATTGAGAATATAAAAATCAATCCACACATTTATAGACAACTTATTTTTAACAAAGGTGCCAAGAATATAAGACTCTTTATTTTTTATTAATTTTGTTTTGCTTTTATTTTTTGTTATTTATTTTTTGAGTCACGGTCTCACTTTGTCACCCAAATTGGAATGCAGTGCCACCATCATGGCTCACTGCAGCCTCAACCACCTACTCTCAAGTGGTCTTCCCATCTCAGCCTCCAGAGTAGCTAGGACTACAGATGAGCACCATCTTGTCCAGTTAATTTTTAAAATATTTTAAGAAACAAATTCTCACTATGTTGTCCAGGCTGGTTCTGAACTCCAGGGCTCAAGCAATTCTCTTATCTTGGCCTCCTAAAGCTCTGGAATTACCAGCATGATCCACCATGCCTGATCAGACAGGCTCTTTAGTAGATGGTGCTGGGAAAACTGGATATCCATATGCAGAAAAATGAAACTAGACCACTATTTCTCACCCTACACAAAAATAAACTCAAAATGGATTAAAGGCTTAAGTGTAAGATGCAAAATTATGAAATTAATAGAAGGAAACATTGGAGAAACACTTCAGGACATTGGTCTGGGCAACGATTTTTTGAATAAGACCTCAAAAAAAAATAGGCAACAAAAACAAAGAAAAACAGACAAATGAGATCACATCAAGCTAAAAAGTTTCTACATAATAAAGGAAACAATCAGCCAAGTGAAGAGATAGCCCATAGAATGGGAAAAAAATTTGCAAAGTACCCATCTGATAAAGCATTAATACTCAGAATATATATAAGGAACTCAAACAACTTGATTGAAAAAATAATAAAATAATTCAATTTACACTGTGGGAAAAAAAAATCTGAACAGACATTTCCAAAAGAAGACATACAAATAGCCAAAAGATATATGAAAAAATACTCAACATCAGTAATCATCAGGAAAATTGAAGTCAAAACCACAATGAGACATAATTTCACCCTAGTTAAAGGGGCTATTATCAAATAGACACACACAAAAAATAAATACTGATGAGGATGTGAAGAAAGGGAAATGCTTGTATAATATTGGATGGAATGCAAATTAGTACAGCCACTATGAAAACAATATGGAGGTTTCTCAAAAAGCTAAAAATAAAATAATCATATTATCCTGCGATCTCACTGCTGGGTATATAGCCGAAAGAAAGATTAAAAACAGTACATTAAAGAGATGTCTACACTCCTGTGTTTATTATAGCACTATTCACAATAGCCAAGATAATGAAGCAATGTAAATGTCTATCAACAGATGAATGGATAAAGAAAATCTGGTAAAGATACACAATGGAATATTATTTCTTTACAAAAAGAATGAGATCCTGTCATTTGCACCCACATGGATGGAATTGGTGGTCATAATATTAAGTGAAATAAGCCAAGCATGAAAAGATAAATTTCACATTTTATCACTTATACAAGAAAGTTTAAAAAGTGAACCTCTACCCTGCCAGAGGAGGAGGAGGGTCACATAACACCAATAAGGGTATTTGATCTCAAACAAGGCAAAGTGGGGACAAAAGGGAGGCCCAAACTTTATCTGTACACTGACCACTTATCTATCTAATTGTGAATTGTACCCCACATCTTTAAAATTAAATAAAAAGGAAGTGGAGAAAAAATGAATCTCATGGAGAGAGTGAGTAGAATGGGAGTTACCAGGGACTGGGAAGGGTAAGGGCAGGGGAAGGATAAGGAGAAGTGGGTTAGTGATTATAAAAAATACAGAAAGAATAAGTTCTGGTGTTCAGTAGTACAGTTGAGTAACTATATTTAACAAAAACTTATTATGTAATTCAAAATAGCTAGAAGAGAATTGAAATGTCCCCAACACAAAGAGAACATACATGTTTGAAGTGATGGATTTTCCAGTTACCCCTATTTGATTATTGCACTGTGTATACATGTATTAAAATATCATATGTACTTCCAAAATATGTACAAATATTATGTATCAACTAAAGTATAAAGACACACTTTACAAAAGAAGAGTTTATCAGTGTTCTATTTGCTCCATTTTGCATTGTATATGGTTCAATTATCGCAGTTGTTACCCCATTTTATTTCACTAACCACTTCCTGAGGATATGAAACCAGCATGATTCATCCTGGTATTCCCAGGACCAAGGATAATTAGGTCTTCAGTCAACGTTTTTAATGAAAAGGTCACAATTTACTTGATCATGATCTAAGACAGTATTTCAGAGGCGTGGTGATGCAGGTTGAAGTAATTTTTCAAATTCTCAATTATAATTGAATAACATGATCTAAAACTAAAATTATCTAGGAACTTTCATACCACAGTCTTTTTTGCTGCCTTGTTCAGTTTTGTTGCTGTTGCTTTTGCTATCGCTGCCTCCTGTATAAATTACACTGCCACCATCACTCATATATATAGCCATTAATATTTTTCAGAGTCCCTTACTATTTACTACTCTACCTTATTTCTGAGGCAAATTGAGCAGAACACTACGACCAGGTTATTTAAAAATGAAATGATATGCAGTGTGTATAAGTTATTTATCTAAAGACACACGGATAATGACTGATAGATTCTGGCTGGAATTCAATTCTCCAAAAACGTGTGCAATCCCGTAAAACAAAAATTAGAATTTGGTTCTGAGCATGGAAATTATTATATCAGAATGATATATTAAGGACAAACCTTAGTTAAATAAACTTAAGAAAGAAGCTCACTTAGACAACTTTACTATGGAAAATGCCAGTCCTTTTGTTTCAAGAGAGTAAAGAAATAAATGAAGTTAATAAAAGAAACAAGAACAAAATAGTGGGCATGATCAATCTGTGAGGCCCTGGGGGTAGTTCTAGTGTAAATAATAGCCATATGTTAGCCTGATGTTCTATTTGTAAAGTAAAATAAAAACAGTACAAAACATTTAGTGAATGTGAACATTAAGCAGGAAAAAATGTAGGTTACATAGAGAATCATATGCTGCTAATGGGATTAATGACATAATGGAAGCAGAAAATTAATTTTGTTTAATTTTGAGGTGTCTTTCTTATATGTATATATACAAACATATGCACATACACATTATTTATAAATTTACACACACGTGCATATACACACAAATAGGAAAATTAGCCCGATCCAAATTTTCAGTCTTTAGGAATACAAAGCTCAGTAAAATCAATGAAAGTCTCTTTATTCGTTTTTCATTGGCTGTAATTATATGGTACACCTAAATGGCAATCCAAATAATTGCATTTATACATTATACATGATATAGCAAGAAAATGGAGAATGTACTTCCTTCATAGCTCATCAAACATTTATTAAAAATTGTTATGACAAAAATATTAATAATAAAAATAAATACACAGACTGAATTCTCTATTCATGACTGTTAGCTTCATAATAAACAATGTCAGCAGTGGGAACAAAGATGACCTCCAAGTCTCAGTGTGTGAGACCCTTTCCTCGTGGGGAAGGGGTGGCAAGCTGGAAGGGTTGAGGGCAGAGGTTCTGCTTTGTTTGCTTAGAACAGGTATCTCCAACTCCTGGGCCGTGAACCAGTGCCATGGCCTGTTAAGAATCGGGTTGCCTAGCAGGAGGTAAGCAGCGGGCAGTCAGAGCTCCATCTTGTGTCAGATTAGTGGTGGCATTAGATTCTCATAGCTTGAACCTCGTTGTGAATTGTGCTTGCTTGCAAGAGATCTAGGTTGTGTGCACCTCAAGAGAATCTAATGCCTGATGATCGACCCCTTTACCTTCTGACTGTGGAAAAATTGTCTCTCAAGAAACCGTACTAGATGCAAAAAAACAAAACAAAACAAAACAAAAAAACTGGGGACCACTGGTTTAGTAGACAAGCAGCTTCAGGATGGATCACTATATCCTGAAGGATGTGTTATGCTGTCAGAGTCTGGGCCATAACTGGTTACACGATTTCTCAATCTTAGCACTGCTGATATTTTGGAAGAAATAATTTATTATTGCAGGACAGGCATCCTGTGCATAGTAAAATAGATATTATGCAGCATTTGTAGTGTCTACCCACTAGAAATCAGTAGCACCATCATCATTATCAGTGTCTGTTGAAAGTCAACATTGCCCCATTTGTAACTACTGAGTTAAAACACACACACACGCACACACAAACACACACACACAATCATGCGTATACCTTTTAAACAAGGACATCTTAGAACTAATTCAAATGATTTTAAGTTTGTAAAACTTAAATTTTAATTACCCAATCCTTTGTCTTTTTTATTATTAACAATCTAGAGTATAACAAAAAGAAATGGTCCCTCTACATTATCATGTCTCATTCTTTAATGTCACAGAGGAGGAAGCTAAGACCTGCATTAGTTGAATGGCTTGCCTAAAGTCCCTTGTATGGCTAGACAGTGGCAAAACCAGCAGACCAACTATTTATATTAGCATAAATCCTCCTCATTTGGAAGCAAGTCTTTAATTTCAAGCCATATGCTCTGGAAGAAATAAGTATTCTTTCATTCTGATTTTAGCCAAATCTATAATAGCTTAAATAAAATACCAGTCAACTATTAGACCAGTCATGAAGCTGAGCAATCTAGCTAACATAATTAAGTGTTCTTGTCCACAGACTTGATATTTTCTAAGGAAAGGCAATTGATAGATCAAGATGAGCCCCATGATAAAAACAAAACAAATCAAAAAACCAACCAAACAAAAAAACCACAAATGTCAACAATAACATCTGAAGTCTCTTTTAGGTTGTGTTTTGTAGGCTTTTCTGTTTTGAGCACAGGAAATTTATAGAACTTTGATTGTTATGTGTTACTGGCATAATTTTTATCAAACTAAAGTGTATGGATTTTCTGCTCAGCTTAGAAAGCAGCTAATTTGGCTTATTAGCAATAATTCTGACATTATTCTAATCAAATTCCCAATCCAACCTCATAGATATCCTGCAGAAATGAAGAGTCATAATACTAGTGTTCAAAATGTAGTTCACATGAATATTTAGGCAGATACAAGTGCCTACTTTTCCTATTTTTAAACTCAGATATTGAAGGAGTGAAGAGTTAATATCAGGCCTAGAATTCAGGGTTGATATCCAAAGCATGTGCATCTGGCATAAGTTGAATCACAAGCACAGGGAAAGGGATCTAGTTATAGACCACTCAAGGGTTAGAAACCAGTAGCGAATATGATTAGCACGATTGAGAGGCCAAGGCTTGTGGAGATATGAGGAATTTTCTGTGATTTTTCTCTATCATTTTTGCATCCTCAATCCTAACGCTATCAAGAGACATTTGCTTTTTGTCAATTTCCACTTAGAGGCCACTGGTTTCAGGTAGAATGGTGCAGATAGTACCATCCCTACACCATGTCAGTATCAAAATTCATTCTTGAAGTTCATGTGTATTTTTTTTTCCTTATTTTGACCCTGATCTACTAATACACGGGAGTTTTTGTTGGGATTCCTGATTCCACGATGGATTATGTTATGCTAGGTCAATGATCTTACTGTAGTTATCCACATTTTATCCTTTGGTTCCTTCATCTGATTGTCTATTCCATGTTGTGCGAACTTCAGGTGATAGTATTTGTCTGTTTCTCCATGACCTGATTACATTCATGGACTTGTCCTCTAGACTCTTGAAAGTCTTTCATTACAATCTCCAATCTTTATTTCTCTGGTCAGGTCAGGCTGTCTAATATTCATTAGAGTATTCCTGGATTCTTTTTCTTTTGCAAGATATATTTAGTTCATGAAGAATCACAGGGCATTGGCATTAAAAGTAACCCTGAATTTCTATTGATGTCATCAGATTTTTATTCTTTTACAAAGTTAGTATCATATCCGTTTAACCAACCTAATATAATGTGCCTGGCAGAGTATCGCATGCAGATTGAATCTTAATAAATGAGGAGGGAAATTTATGCCACCTTACTACTGTATGTTTCATTTAAGTTTTCAGAGTAACTGCTTTCTCCAAGGGGGGTAAAAAAAGAGGAAGAAGAAAGTGTTCTCATTTAAGTCCTACTTGTCAAATACTAAGAATGTAGGAGTCCAGTGAGCAATAAAACACAGAGCAATTTGCTCATCTACCATTTTATAGACATTGGCAATGCGCTATCTTTATTAAAGTCAAATATGGAAACAACACCATTCTTCAAAAAGTACTGCCTGAGGCTTTTCGGTTAGAAAATTCAATACAAAGCAAAAAACAGAGATTATCAATTTAGCTATTTCTTTATAAAAGAAAGGAGTAAACAGAGTGCTATTTTCTCATTTGTTTCTCCTAGAATATATTAAATTTTGTTTGTTTGCTTGTATAACCTAATCTACCCTAGTTCTGGCAAATACCTGAATTCCACACATATTTGATAACTGATTAACAGAGACCTTTAAAGTCTATAGCAGGACACTGCGAGGGGTAGGGGGCACATAACATCAATAAGGTTACCTGATCTCAAACCAGGTGAAGTGGCAACCAAAGGGAGGCCCAAACTTTACCTGTACAATGACCACTTGTATACCTGAGTCTGAACTGTACCCCACATCTTTAAAACAAAATAATACATTAAATAAAGTCTATCTAGATGAAGAGGAGACACAGTGTTACTGTTAACCATTTGTTTCAATGCTAAACTTCAGTTTTCCCTATGACACATGCATAGATAATATATTATGCTTGTGCTTTATATTTATGTGCTTCATAATGTTCCATTATGACCATTAGTTTCACACCCACTAATTATTGAGCAAGAATTAAGGAAAGTCCGACTACAGAAGTGGTAACGTTTTAGAGATAATAGAATTGTCTTCCAGGAATATTTCCAATATTTGGGCACCAACCCTGTATTCATTCAGTTAAAACAAAGTAGTACGCATCACTTTGGGAGCCAATTAGTTTCACAATTGACAGATCTGCTTATTAAAAAAGCTTAACTCCATCCCAAATCTACATCCATCTAAATGCCAACTATAGGTCCTAGTTTACTCATTCATTTAATTCATTTTCCAACTAGCAATTTCTTCCAACTAGCAATTTCAACTAGATTTGTAAACTAATATCACACAGATATTGTGTCCCTGCTCCTTTTTAAAAGTTTGAGCAACAAAATAATTCATTCAATTTTCTGTCATAAAAAGTACCTTTACCCCTTCAGTCACACACTTCTGAACATGCTTCAGGTTGTTTGTATATGTATCTAAATAATGAAAACAAGAATTAAACCCAGTACTACAGGGACTGGGTTTTCAACAGTACAGAGCGTGATAATCCTAAATGTCATTCAAGATTCCATATGACTGTTACTAAAAAATCTGTCCCATATGCTGTTAATGCTCTCAACTTAATTGACTGCTTTTTTGAGAGGAAGGTTATGTTTCCCAGTGTATTACTGACAAAGTGAACCAGATGAAGATACCAGGAAAGATCAGATGCTGGGGAAATGGACACATAAGCTATTCTTCATTTAATGTTTGTTCTAATTGTAAAACACGCATGACATTTTTTAAAGTCCTGAGGACACTTTGGGTGTTGTGTCTGGAAAGGGTCATTTGGCTATTATTAATAGGCACATAAAATAAATCCCTATTCTCTTGAGTTCTTCTTGTATGCCAAACAAGATGAAATCACATTTTTGACAATTGTTATGCATCTTTAACCCTCACCACTACTCTACTTTATGATCCACATCTTGTTTTGTCATTTATTTTTCCCAAATATTTTATTCATGCTACCTTGCTGAATTTTATATATTCTCGTAAATCTTAATTCATTTCTCAAAGTGAGAGGTATATTAATACATATAATTCAGTATAAATATCATAGAAGCTGCTAAATAAGAAAAGCATGTGCATTTATTTAATTTAATTTTTTTCCTTTATTTAGTATATTGAGTAATGTGCAGAGCTTAAGGAAAACAGAAATCTGTAAATGTATCAAGCAAAAATATTCTTTTTGTTGTTAAAATTTTATTCATAGAAATAACTACAATCAAAGTTTATCATTTCTGTTTCCTTTTATTCATTTCCTTGTTTCTTCTGGACATTTTTCAGTCCTTTTGCTTTTATTTCTCCTAACTATTATCTATCAATCAATCACTTGACGTGAAAAAAAAAAACACAAAAAGAGCTAACCTACTTTTTAACTTGTTCTACATGTGTTTCATATTTTTTAAGTGAGGTAATAGTCTATTATGAGGAGATTGTATTCTAACCACTCTCTTATCTGCTGATGTTTAGTCTGTTTCAAGTTGTCCTTGCTGTAAATCATGCTATAAGAAATATTATTATGAATATACCTCCTAGTATGAACAATTTTAAAGTCTAGGTTTCGTAAAGTGTCACTCCTATTTAAAAGTTGTGTGCCTTAGAATTAAATTAGAAACTGCGATATTAGATTTTCCCACCCCTCAAAAAACAACAACAGCGGCAACAACATAAAAATGATACCTTAGGCCGTTGCCTTGCTAAGCTTTGGTGTGTCCATGTGCTCTTTGAGCTATGGCCAGGCCATGTTTCCTGGCTTTGGCCCCCTCCCCTACCTTGAGGAGGTAAATCTCTCTCTCTCTCTCTCTCTCTCTCTAATTTATTTTCTAAATAAGCTATATTTTCTAATTTTAAAAAAATTGTACTTTCACCGATAGTACACAGTTGTACTTAATTGAAAGTAAGCATTTGAATTCAAATTCCAAACAATTTTTAATAACTACAGCAGTCTAACATATATTCAACAAACCACCTTTTGCCATTTTACTCAGTTTGGCAAACTCATTGCTCCTATCTTGAAAACAGGTTTAAGTTAGATAATGAAATAAACCTTGTAGGTGCCTCCTGTCCAGTTGCAGTTTCTCCTAGAGTCCTTATTCCAACTGTGCTTTTTGTTCTCCTTTGAATTCAGATATGGATGGCTTCCCCAGGAAACATGCTGCATTTCAGAAGCACCATCTTCATTCACCATTCCTTCCGTAACTATCCTACTTTCCTTTTCTAGTCAGGTAAGTATGCACAGATTTTGCCTTTCAGGCCCTTTAGACATGGCAAAGTACCTCTTGCAAATGTCCATTAGGGACGACTCAACACAATCTCTTTCAACAGACAATTGATTATAGCCTATTAGCCAGACCCTCAAATCTCTTCAATTGACATTAGAAATAAATAATATGGCTTTAGTTAGCTTAGGTCTGAATTATTATATGTATCAACTACCTATGTTCTATCATTCAAACACATTCTTAAACCCCCGATTGTATATGTATGTGAATTTTATTGTTCTTTTTTAAAATTTATATTTATTTTTATTTAGAGGATGCCAAAAAATGTATACATGTTTTAAGAAAGGAGAAAACTGCATTAAAATTGTAGTACCCAATACATACTGATAACAAAAGATGAATACGAGTCACTTTTGACTTTTGCAATTACAAGAGATGCTCAAAGTGGTTACCATCAGCATCCAGACACTTCTGACTGTGGAAAATGAAAAGTAATGAGACAGAGACCTACTAATGTCAGTCCATATTGCCACAGCCCCTAGAGAAGGACATGGCAAGAAGTTCAAACACTCCTGCACATTCCTGAGCACATTACTAAGAAACTCTTTGTCTTCTATGCATCCCTAGTGAGTAGCTTCAGGGGATCCTTGACTTCCCTCCAGGCTATGCCCAAAGATGTAATCTCTATGTATTTCCTTTCTTAGTCATAGATTGGAACAATATAGTGTCAATATTATCGTAAGTCTTGTGATTTGTATATCTTTTGCATCAATGTAATCCTGAGTCTTGTGATTTGAATAACTTTTGTAATGCATGATAAACTTCCTTTACTCTATTTTTTTTCTTTGTGTTGGAGTCTCACTCTGTCGCCCAGACTGGAGTGCAGGGGCACACTCCTGGCCACTGCAGCCTCAATCTGCTGGGCTCCAGCAATCCTTCCACCCCAGCCTCCCAAGTAGCTGGAACTACAGGCATGCACTACCATGTCTGGTTAGTTTTTTATTTATTGCAGCGATGAGGTCTTGCCAAGTTGCCCAGGTGGGTCTCGAACCAGTGGGCTCAGGTAATCCTCTCGCCTCAACCTCCCAAAGTGCTGGGATTACAGGCTGAGCCACCAAGCCCAGTCAACTTCCTCTACTCTAAATGTCACTATCTAAATGGAAAATGCATTTGTAATTTAAGTCATATAAGTTTTGTAACTTAAGTTCTGCAAGTCACATGATTAATGTATAGGTACTGACAACTCTCGACTATAAAAGGGGACTGTGAGGCCTGAAGGGTGGGCAGAACCATTTTAGAGAGACCTCGAGTCTGACTCTGCTCCCTGGATTCGAATTCAGCAATAAACTTCTTTCTAGCAGTTTTTCTGCCTTTTGATTTATTGGCATCGAGGGTTAACAATAGAGTGTTTACTAGCGTTATCTAGTAATACATAGATAAAGTCTCTTAAGATGTGTATACATTTTATTGCCTACCTGCCCCAGAATTTGTATTTTTAAAGCATATCCTACTAGAGAAAAGAAATACAAAACTAAGCCAAACAAGAAGTAAGAAAATGACGACAAGGCAATAATTTGATGAAACAGATTTTTAAGAGCTGTGCCAATAGTTTCTCTATATTTTCTTTTAATTTTTTTCCTTCCTATCTGCTGGTAACTTATTTTGATGCTACACCAGAAGAGGAAAATCTGTGATGATAACAATAATAATAATAGTATTTTAGAACATAATAACATTAAATGTTTGAAAATTATTATCCTATATATTTTGATTCAATCAATTACTCGGTGATCAAGAATGTTCTGTAGGTGGGGCACTGTGTCTCACACCTATAATCCCAGCACTTTGGGAGACCGAGGTGAGAGGATTGTCTGAGCCCAGGAGTCTGAGATCATCCTAGACAACTTGTTGAGATCACATTTATACAATAAATTAAAAAAAAAAAATTAGCCGGGCCTAGAGGCGCATGCCTGTAATTCCAGCTACCTGGAAGGTTGAGGCAGAAGGATCACCTGAGTCCAGCAGATGAAGCCTCTGGTGGCCATGAGCGTGCCACTGCCCTCTAGTCTGGGTGACAGAGTGAGATTCCAACTCAAAAAAAGAAGAAGGAGAAGGAGAAGAGAAGGAGAAGGAGAAGAGAATGTTCTGTACATTCGTATTTTCAGAAAATACAAAGTAAATTACGGTTAAATGCAAAAATTGCCGCCACAGAAAACTTAAATATAACATACAATAATACCACTGTCTTTATTATATTGATAAGTAAAAAAAATTTACATTTAGAATTGTTTTTAACAATATTGAATGCTGGCAGTTTTGATTGTCTTTTTAAGAGTTATTTCCTAATGTGATGTCTTATCACTTGATTAGCTATGGTTCTGGCCAGATTGGAGGAAAAACTGTGGTTCTATAGATTCCAGCCAAGATTCTAGTTAGATTCTGAGTCATCAGATACTGAAGACTCTTTGAGACAGAAAGTGCTGGTGTCTGATGGTGGTACTTGAGGTATCTGGTATATACAGGAATGCAAATTATAGATTTTTTAAAAATCAGCATTGGCTAAAGATAAAATGATGCAAGATAAGAATTTTTTAATGCTAGTAAATATAACAGGCACTATGTAAAGTCTTGCTGGTGAAGATAGTTATAATAAGACAATTACACTTCTCAAATACTGTTTTTCCATTAATATCAGACAGCAATACCAAGAGGTACAGTTGCTGCCTTAGACAGATAATATTTTACCCATTAAATGCTCCTTATATAATTTTTGATGCCCAGTGTCTACATTTTAATTTGTTTAACTAGTTTTAGGACATTCTTTTCCTCACCGTTTCCTCTGCAACTATCCCAGGCAAAACCATTGTTTTCGTAATTTCTTAGTTCTTCTGCAGAGGCTTTCCTCAGACAGAGACAACTCTCTACCCAAAGAAAACATCCATTTTTAAAAAAAATCACATTGTTTGGTTTACACATATTATACAAAACAAGGATTTCTCATTCGAATTTTGAATTAGCATTTTAAAAATTTATTTTTTATATTTCCTCAAAATAATAGTTTTCTACATAACATATAGTCCCTCTGTCCAGATACAGTAATCCCTCTAGCCACAATTGCCTGTGAGCATTTCAGATGTGACTAATGTGAACTAGAATGTCTGCAAGTGTAAAACACAAACCACATTTTAAATAGTGTCACATATATCATTAATAATTCTCATACTGATTACATGATGAAATGCTAACATTTATATTAATTCGATTATTTTACTAAAGTTAATTTTACTTGTTTTATTTTTTCAGTGTGTGTGCTAGATGGGCCACCCCTAGTTAGGAACCGGGTCACACAACAACAAGTGAAAGACAGGCAAACAAGCAAAGCTTCATCTGTATTTATAGCCACTCCTTGTCACCGGCAATACCGCCTGACCTCCATGTCCTGTTAGATCAGAGGCAGTATTTGATTCTCATAGAAGCGCGGACCCCATTGTGAAATGCGTATGCAAGCAATCTAGGTTGTCTACTCCTTATGATAATCTAATATCTGATGATCTGAAGTGGAGCTGAGGCGGTGATGCTAGCACTGGGGAGTAGCTGCAAATACAAATTGACATTAGCAGTGAGGTTTGGCAGCACAGTGACTATAATAAATCAATTGCTTTATTGATCAATTATCAGTCAAAATCCTGTCAGTGGATTGCAAGTGAGTTGATGTACCTCAATCGTACCGCTGCATTTGGTGGAAGGCTTAAATCAGAATCCGACATTTATTTTAGTTTGCGTGACCCACCCATTATTTTATTTGCCACGTCTGTCTGTGCCACATTTTTTATGGTGAGTTGTATACTTATTTCATTATATATTACAATGAAATAACATTGGAAATAAAGTGCACAATAAATGGTATGCACTTCAATCATCCTGAAACCTCCCCTCACAACCCCGGTTCATGGAAAAATCGTTTTCTGTGGAATCAGTTCCTCATGTCAAAAAGGTTGGAGACCACTGTACTAGATAATTTCAATACTATAAGTTCACATGTGTGACTTACAGTATATTTCAATTGAACAGTGAGGCTCTAGATAGAACTCAGCTAGGATATTTTCAGGACTGTGGTTACATATTGTAAGGAAATCACATTTGAAAGGATTTCGTTGTTTCTTTCAACAATACGTTATTTAAAAAATTACCATACATGTAAATGAGTCTGAGCAAATGGTCTCAAAACTGAGAAACTCTTAGAAACATGGACAAATGTATAACGTTTTAATCTATCTTTTTTTTTTGCAGGATATAGAACAGTGGTTCAAGTATTGTATATTCCAACCCAAACTGGTAGATTGCTTATTTACTATCATAAATTAAAAGATAGGTGTTTATTTTTTTAACCAAACAAAAGTATCTGTAACTTTTAAAATTCATTTGTTAATTCTGGAGTATAACATCTAAAACATTATGAAAAATCCATAACAAACCATTTATTTATAATTTTTATCAGTATGGTCTCATGGAGATTTGGTTATACATTTTCATCTAATATTATCATTATTTATTACATAAGTTATTGCAAACACACACACACATTCATACATACACACACACACCAAAAAACAAAGGTGAGTCATGGCGATGTGATCCCAAAGTCAATCTGAATATTTGTTTCTTAATCAAATCAACCCACTATATCTGAATTGACATTACTGGACAGGATTTTTTTACCTTCATTATCAATCTAAGTTTACTTAAGATTTAAAAATATTGTTTTAAGTAGATTAGAAATCTGAAGTGCAATTATTTGCTAAACTATACTAAGTTATTCTCTCATTTGGAAGGATGAAATGAAGGGCATAGGCAAATAAGATCTGCAAGTAGAACCTTCATCATTTGCAACTTAAATCTTCCAACAATCTTTGCTTACCTTGAGTAAAGGATTTTGCCTGTTGCTTAGCTGAATGATGCATGTTCTTATCACAAATAACTGTTACTGGCATAATCACACAGACTTTCTACCTAAAATGTCAACCTAAGAAATCGCTCAAATTGAAATGCTTACTCAAATGCCCCTCACTGAAATAAATAGCCAATACTTTGTCAAGAAGAAAAAAGCAAATCAAAATGGAGAACTCTATGTTGCCTTTGCTATAAATATCAATATACTGTTACAATTTATGACATTAAGAAAGTTTCCATTCTGCCTCTCACAGTGAATGATCCTTGGGAGGACTGATTTCACCTCCAAGTAACAGAACTCATTAAACCGCTTTGCATCAACAATTTTCTTCCTTGAATTCATTTGAGTTTGCTAAAGAATCTCCCATAGTGGCTTGCCACAGAGCAGTCACTTCTCATCTGCTCCAGAAATAAAACCTAGTGTTCCACGAATAAAACCTTGTGAATTGAAGATCCTATTTATGTCACCTAATCTATAACAAGCTTTGGGGGGGGGTGCTTTTGAACTTGTTTAGAGACAAGGAAATTTTAAAATAGAAGACAGTCTCCAAACTTGGCATCCTTACATTTTAACAGATATGGAAAAAAATTATGAATGTATATTTAGTTTAGTTCCTCTTGGAATTCTTTCCTTCATTTTACACTCTTTGCCAAAGTTCAAATTCATATAAATAAACGGATATTGCTGAAGATCAGTTTCACATTTGACACTCTATAAATAAACACAAGTAGAAATTTCTTAATAGTAAGAACACGGTAAGAATTTAATATATAATTGATGAATGAAATGCAATTGAGAAAGAGAAGAGAAAGAAGAAATAACAAATATAAATTGGAACACTATAGGTTGAAAATGTGACTGTTGCCCTCTGGAATATAGGAAGAGCAACCCCATGTTTGCCATGGCATCCAATTTCAGAGACGCCCGGGGAGAAAGATTACAAATTGCATCATACGAACAACAAAATTATGTATTTCTGCCTTCTATTTCCAGAAATAGTGAAATTTCACGTCCTCTGAGTCATTTCTTAATCATCTGATACTTTCTTAGGTATCTATTCTTCTCCTCTATCTTCTAAGTATTTGATATTTTCCCCCATCTTTTGCTCTGATCCCTTCCTGATGTCTTCCTATAAAGTTCCTGCTGCCACAGAGCTGCTTATTGATGTTTTTCAAAACCCACTGCTGCCACTGATACCTGGAAAGAAGCCAAAACCACTCTTCTTTTGGATAACAGGTGAGGTTTTCTCCAGGGAAGATCTACACCATTACCAGTCTTTGCTTTCAGAAGTTGTTAATTCTCTCATTCATTTTTTTTTTTTAACCTTTAAAATTTTTATTTAAAATTGTTGGGTACAATTCAGGGTTAGGTATACACATATTCATTGTGCAGGTACCCTTGTTGATGAGGTGTGACCTCCCCCTCCCCAGGTAGATCTC
The DNA here is from genome assembly GCA_963574415.1 of Tarsius wallacei. Classification (NCBI taxonomy): domain Eukaryota; kingdom Metazoa; phylum Chordata; class Mammalia; order Primates; family Tarsiidae; genus Tarsius; species Tarsius wallacei. The sequence continues at coordinate 15,964 of CAUYQG010045814.1, forward strand.
GACTACTGTCAATCCCACCTCCCTGCCCCCCCTTCCCCCCATCAAAATTATTAAAGCACAAAATCTTGAAAACGTAATACTAAACAGTGACAAAAATAAGAGGACACCAAACAAAAATATCTTCATATACTGTTTTTGGGGCTATAAATTAGTAAAACGTTTGTAACAATCTAGGTTAAATGAGGAACGAGAAACCATACAATATTTTAAACAGAGTTTAATAAAAAAAGTTATCATGTGTAACAGTAAATTAATATAACGATATATTGACAAATAAGTATCAAAATAATGCTAAAGAATATAGAAATCACAAATATATATAATGCAATAGCATATAATATGATGTAATGTGTTATAAATAATATATAATGAATAGTATAAGTGATATATATGATTGTAATATGTATGATATATAATACATATAATATGAGATTCTAATATTTAATATAATCTAAATAACTACAACCCCTAGTGATGCGATAATACCCCTGTCTTCTAGGGCTGTGATGCCGACCTTATTGGAAAAGGACACAGCTGTGGCCCATTGGATAGCAGAGACGTTACTGTGCTACTGTGTCTGTAGAATTTTCTAGAAGTTGCCACTTTAACGTGAGCCAGGAAAAGATACTAAAATGTCTTCTCACTGGAGACATTCTGCTACAATATCACCTGAAGGAAACTCTGGAGATGCTCCCCTGGAGGATGCTGCAGTTTGCTTACCACCGTGCACCACTATAGCTGGATGCTGGTGAAGCTGTGAATGCCACAGGAGAATGATGTTCACAGCATTGTTTTGTATGACTTGTGATTGTGTCTAAAGGGTCAGAATGCACATAGTGGTGGAAATGTAGAGATATTAAGATACAGTTTTCCTACTATCCAGGCTTGCCTGGAATCTATTTCTGTTGTGTATCTGATGAAATCTGGGTATCTAATTTCATCCCTATAGCTCATTGAGGTCATTTGAGTTTCTTTCATTAATTCTTGCATTATTTTATGTTTGCGTTTATTATTGTGCCAATTTTCGCAACTCTAGGGAATGCTACTCAAATTGACTCCTTGATGAGGGTTCTGCATGGAATTAAGCAGTGCTCAATTCACATGGCCATGTATGGTGACTCTGCCAATTACAAATATCCTTAATGAAGAAACATACCTTCTTTGAGCATTAACTTTTTCATGGTATCAGTGGATTAGACAAGATTATCTCCAAAGCCTTAAAAGTCCATGCCATTTCTTATTTATATCACCCTCTTTTAGTGCTGTCTGTAATGACAAACTTGTGGAGGAGAGTTTGTAATAACTTCCTTAAAAGAACAACCTAAAATAAATGAGGTAGAATGCATATTTTAAATAATAATATCTCAAAATCTAGTCAAATAACCACAGAAAAAATAATGGTTTATTGTTGGCCACAACCCGGCTTGTTGATGACATCCATTGCAATCATGAGCTCAAAACTACTTAGCGCTCCAGTTGGAACTGTTGGTCTGTTACATAGCAAAGACCACTCCCACAGTTGTACATTACATATTCAGGTTGTGACACAGACCCACTATCTGGTTCATACCTGTTGAACTATATTGCTTAATTACTTATCCAGAATTTCTTTACATAATCTCTGGCTCATATAGAATGTTTTCAGAGACCATAATTATACCATGTTAATTTTTTTTAATTTAAAAAAGTTTGACTCATTGTGACATTTCACAAGTGCTTCACATGTGGATAAACAACTTATACTGGTGTCTAAGGATCTTTCCTCTTTCCATTGAAAAGTTGCAGAAAATAGGTATAGATATGTGTGTATGTGTATTACGTATCCTTGAAATTTTATAATGCTTCTTTATAAATTCTGGACATTTTATGAGTATTCATGTTCTAAGCTGGAAACAGAAAATCTGTTATTTTATTCACTGTCCTTTTATTTTCATCTATAACCTTATATTAGGGATTCCCGCATACTTAGATGCTCAATAAATACCAAATGTTTAATTTTGAAGTTAAAATATTGGCAAATTTTGTCCTCTTTTTAGAAATTATTAGCAACTAGAAGTTGAATATGAAATGGCAAAATAGTATTGGCATGTTCCTATAAAAGGCATACTTTGATCTTCAAAACATTCTTATCTCAAATGGTAAAATATGTATTTAAAACATTGGAAAAATGATCATATCAATGAAAAAAATGGTCTAATTAGCTTGACCTGGTTCTTAATCTCTTTAATTCTTTATATATTTAAAAGATAGTTAGTCATTTCTTTTCTTTACCTCTGAAAAACACTCCAAGATTCTGCTTGCTTTTAAAAATGGATTCTGTATGTAACAAAATACTACTAGCAGTTTAACACTGCAAAAATGATGATTTAATATTTATAAGCTTTATAATTTGAAAATGTACATTAAATAACCCTTGTATGTATACATAAATAACCCACAGATAAATACACACATATAATAGATTTACATTTACATTTGCCTGTATATGGCCAATCATATCACTTTGCAATGTTGGACATGCAATTACATACATGACTCTATGTTACTGCAAGTGGTCTGGAAGCAACAGAAACAAATTGATGGTGGCAGAAATAGGAGAATCCCACACTGTCAGAAGATGAATGAGCTGAACTTGCCTCATGTGAACCATGGCTGACACAAGCAAGGTGGAATCAAAGAGTGAGCAACTTTTGACAACCCATGCTTCACAGCCCTGACCACTGTGGATGGCCGTGATTATCTCCAGACAAAATGACTGTGAGTAAAAGGCTTACATACACTTAAATTAAACACAGCAGGGTTTTTGTAATCTCTGTTTGCATTTTACTTTCTGTTAAGAAGGAAATTGCTTGGACTTGGAACATTTCATTTAATGGCATTTTTAGTTACCTTTTGTACTTCTAATGCCATAGTCTAAATTCACTCCAAATTACCCAGTAAGACATAGGAAACTTTTGTCCTTTTTTGTTTATTTTTTTAAATTGCAGTAGCTTCCTTACCAATTTTACTAAATTAAATGTGTTTTAAAGCATCTCAGTTCTTGAAACTTAATTATCCCAATCTCTCGGTGAAGTATAGCAAACAATACAAACCCCATTTATGTAATTTATTTTGCAAAAGAAAATAATGGAACGCAGTTGTGCTAATGATATACACGTTTCTGTATTTTTTTTTTCTTTTTCGACAACAACTTAGCAAAACCATGTCATTTTAAGACAAAAGCTTTAAGGGTATTTTGAGGTTTCAGTTGTCCATACTCTGCTTTGAGGAGAAAGAGGTAGAGTGCATAGTATTATGTGCTTTTTGAATATCGAGAGATTTTGTTTTGTTTTTTTCATTTTATCCGTCCATCAATAAGAATTATTGATACTCACCCATAATATAGTGTGAATAAAGATCATGACTTGTAATTGTAATGTGTAAATAGAAGAAAAATATGTAGGTACTTTAGTAGCAAAAACACCATTCATTATATCTCAGCAGAGTAAAATCTAATTATTAGACCACACAGGGCCTAGAAAACTTTAATTTAAACTTCATTATAGTAAGAAAATCTATCATCTCTTTCTTGTTTAAAATGGGAGAGTTTTGAAGTCCTAGAGTCCATGAGTATGTATTATTTAGTATTTATATTCATTAATTCAATAAGTTAATTGTTCTAAGTTGCCAAATTTCACCTGCTACATCATTTAAATTCGTTTTATTAATTGGTTTATGTTGTATTGTTGGAAGGTGAATAACCAGATTATTGTCCCAAGACTGTATTTACTAGAGTAAACAGAGATTGGTGAAGGATGTGACCATTCAGAAAGGTGGGGGCATAAACACAACAAATAAAAAACCACTTCCTTCACAAAACAAACCCGTAAATAAAAGTAAAAATGAAAACACTTCAAGTAGCTAAGTATAATTTAGATAAACATGTAAATATTTATACTTATTCCTGCTTACCTTTCATCTTTATGTAAACATATCTACATAAAAATAGACATATAAGGCCAGGTACAGTATGTCACACTTGTAATCCTAGTACTTTGGGATGCCGAAGCAGGATGATTGCTTGAGCCCAGGAGTTTGAGACAATCCTGAGCAAGACCCCATCTCTACAAAAAATCAAAAAATTAGTTGGGTGTGGTGGCATGTGCCTGCAGTCCCAGCTACTGGAGAGGCTGAGGCAGGAGGATCGCCTGAGTCAGGAGGTTGAGGCTGTGATGAGCTGTGATCATGCCTCTGCATTCCAGCCTGGCAGACAGAATGAGATTCTGAAAACAAAACAAAACAAACAAAACAACAACAAAAAGATATATATGCATATATAAATAAGTAGGGAGGTAGAATGAGATAATTTGAATTATCCAAAGGCAACAGTGTAAATGACTTAGAGATTAAATTTAAGAGGTAGCAGAAACAAGCCAACTGCCCTTCTCTTTGAAGAAAGTGCCTGTGGAGGTTTTTGATTGCCAGATTTCCATGGAGGAAGATGTGGTCCCAGGTCTTAAGCCTCCTCAAGATTTGCCAGTGAGAGCTCTGTGTCCCATCCCCCCATCCCTTATTGGTAGCCTGTCCTCAGTCTTAGTGACCCAGCTTTGTGATTTGGCTGCGTGAGACTCACTCAGAGGAAGCTTTGATCATGACCACATAATTTACTGTTCATTGTGGAGCATCATCCTAAGCCTGTGAGATAGTTCAAATTCTTTACGGCTTCTAAACCACAGTTGATTCATTTCTGACAATCAAAAGTTGATAGAATCATTTTAATATTGACTTGAATACACCCTTTCTTTCCTGACCTATCTTCAATATGTTAATCCTAATTATTTAAGAGCTAATTCCGTCAGTTATCTCATTATATTTTCATTGTTACGAGGGCAGTGAAGGTGCCCCAGACACTGCACATATGAAGCAGGTTTTTGATTCTTTATTGTTTATTTCACAAGGGTGAACCACTTGCTGGTGAAAGAAGGGACAATGCCATGTATCCTAAGCCTCCTGTTTTCTTAGGGATAGACTGCTCTACAATGTCATTATAGAAAATTGAAATAATTTGTCTGTTCTTAACATATTTATTATAATTATGATTATAAACGTGGTCATATTCAACATATCCTCTCCAGTGTATTCTACTGAGCAGATGCTTAGGGTCCTCAAGATGATTTACACCTTATTGATGACTTCCTAGTAACGATATCTTCTTTGCTTACTGTTGTCTTATTGTGGGATTTCACCTAATATTTCACTCTTACCTAGTTTTACTAGAACTTCAGTTGAACAATAAGAGTTAAAATATACAACTTAAGAATTGATTAAACAAAGTAAGAATTGTACAAATGTAAAGGTTGAAACATGCCCATGCTATGCCATCAAACAAAAAGACCAATATATGATTATGAATATAATCCCATGTATCTGATTTGTATATTCATTCATATATATATATATATATACATATACATATACATATATATAACAGCTAAAGATTATACCTAGTGCAATAAATTGAAATTAGTTTCCCCATTAGCTAGCATATATTTATTTATGCAGAACTCAGAAGATCTGAATTTCAACTTATCCTCTCAGGTTTACAGACATTTAAGCACATTATTAGGAACTGTGATTATTCAGCACACCAACACTCAGGTATCACCCAACTTCATTACTACCTGATTAATTAACCTGTTTAAAGTGTGAAAGTTGGCACCTTGTCATTAGAATCCATGAGAATAACTAATGAGAAACTATGAAATAATTTGTTCCTAATTAAAAAACCTGAACGAAGAGGTTTTATCTCATTATTCTTGCTTCCTGTTATCACCTATACAAAGCCAAGAAGATTTTGCAAAACTTACTGTCTAAAGAGAACAGGCTATGAAACATCTCAGGGAACATTTCACAGATCTTTAATAAAATGTGGTGTTATTCAACAGCAAAGGTAAGCCAAGAAGGTTCCTGAATAATATATTCATTATAGAGCATCAGTGAGAACACTAGGCACTTTCATCTCATACCTGGTTCAGGTTTAAATGAGGTTTCTGTATAAGAAAAGAAAGAAGGAGAAGTAATCGAGTTCAATTTAGTTTTGTGTAAAGAGACTTCAGGAAAAAATATCATGAGAGGTAATTAGTATTAGAGTACTATTAAATTATGACATTTCCATATATTAAAAAACACAGCCTCAAGCCCAAATTTCTTTCAATGTGATTTTATTCAGTAGCCACATCACAGCATCACTCAAATAGGAAAAAAGGCAGTGAGGTTATTAATTCTAGTGGTTTCCCCTTGTCCCACATTCGTGAGATCATACATATTATATAACAATGGGGAAGTATCAAAGGTATTTCCCTAACCTACAATATTCTTTAATGTTTATAGATGCTTCCTCTTCCCTATAAGTTATTCATAGAGTTTACGAGTGCCAGTGAAATGAATGTCTATTGTTTAACATTAAAAAAGCCAAAAATTTTTCTTGGAGGTAATGTGAATGATCTTTCTTGCACTGATTATTTTACATACTTCTCTCTAGTTAGTAAGAGATTCATGCTCTGAACCATGGCAGAATATAGACTATAGAATCTATCCAACGTAAAGCTAGGCATAAATGAATACAGATGTTAATTAATTGGATATCTCTATTTAAATTCCTTGAAATATATTCTAAATTATATCTTCTGCTTCCTTGTATAAATCTTTAAGTGGAGGCCACCCGCATTTAGTGAAGGAAATAGTCAAATATTTAAAAACCACATGCATATTTTTCCAAAATCAGATTTTGTGAAGATAACCACAAAGTTTGAAATAATAAAATTTAATTAGTCCATTCTAGGAAAAAGGCTCCATATCTGTTTTAAATCCTAAGCTTTATAATCGTATTATGTTGCAAAACGTCCTAAATAAAAATAAAGAACAAGCCATTAGTGACACATTCTAAATATCTGCTTTGGCCAGGAGTAGTGGCTCATGCCTGTAATCCCAGTGCTTCGGGAGGCCGAGATGGGAGAATCACTTGAGCCCTAGAGTTAAAGACTACCCTAGGCAAGACCAAGCTTCTACAAAAATTGAAAAAAAAAAAAAATAGCTGGGCATGACTGCAGTCCCTGTCAAGAAGCTGAGGTGGGAGGGTCCCTGAGCCCAGGAATTCAGGGATGCAGTGAGCCACTGTTGTGCCACTGCACTTCAGTATGGATGACAGAATAAGATCCTGTCTATAAAAAAGTAAAATAACTAATTTTGTTTTGATTTCCTGAAAAGACTTCTATTGGCAAATAATGAAGAGTTTAGAGTCAAGTCCAGCATAATAATAGCTACCATTTGTTGAGCATCAGTGGTATACCAAACCGAGTATTAGTCATCTCACATGTAAACCTCATTTATGTCTTACCTATCTCAAGAGTCTGTGTAATTATGCCCATTTAGAGATATGGAACCGAGGTCCAAGAGTACGTGGTATCTTGTCAGACTTTTTCTTCTAATGCCAAATGCTGTAATCGCTTTCTCCACTGTGTTACCTCAAGTCAACAAATAATATAATATTGAAAAGTATGCTCATACAATGTAACCTATTAGTAAATGTCTTACTACATACATCAGGAGCTTATTTACTTGCTTTAAAGATGTGAAACAGAACTTAGGAGTAAAAAGTTTGATAGAGTAAATTATAAAACAAAAACAATAAAAGGAAATTTAATATCAAATCTCAGGCTTTCTTCAGATGTTATATGAATCATACATTAGCATTACTGACAGGCAATAAAGTCAATGTGAAAGTGAGTAATTAAAATCTGCCAAAAATAGAGAAGGAAGAAAATAATTTGCTAAATATAAAGGTATCAGGGAAAACAAGTATAATAGTTTTAATAAAGTATACTCTAAGTTTTAAAAAAAAAGTGAAATAAAGGAGGTTCCTGTCAGGACAGTCTTTTTATCTTATTTGTGTAAGATTAGCTATACAAACATTTATAGCAGTCTGAAGTGAAGGAAAAAAATGACTTAAAAATTTAAAAGCATAGATATTATTTCAAGGTAAACAACAGTGGCTTTTAAAATGATTAGAGTATTATTTGTGTTTTCTTTTGGGGATCAAAATTTAAGCTTTTAAAAGAATAAAGTGATTTTTAAAAGCAAATGTATCAAGAGTAACTATTTAGACTAACGAGATTTTTTTAAAAGTTTGAAATTGGACAGTGATCTATAAGCCCAGTAATGTGTCATGGGAAAAGAATAAATAATAAACACAAATAAAACTTAACAGACTCTGAAAGTGAGCTAAAGATAAAGACATTATCTTAGAGAGAGTAGTAGCAACTCAATAATAAAAACAAGTAGTATGCACAGGATAGGAAGGTGTCCCCAATTCCCACATATATTTGATTTATATCTTTTATATACTAATGTACCAACATATTTTGCATACAGCTTCTCAGTCACATGACTTTTGTCCTGTTGTGTTAAGTAATATGTTTAGTATACAATAATATTCAAATTTGCATTATACATACTAACATTGAGAACCCTGTCTCCATTATGAACTAACATAAATCATTAAATAAGGGTAAACAATTGCTTTAAAACTTATAATTTTCAATATCATCAACAGTATTACTGTAAAAATTGATGTTCTACTAGCTTTTACTACACCTACGACTCATTCTACAGGGGTAATAGTTACGTCACTGCATTTTGACCCTTTTATTCGAAGCCTCCAGAGTACCAGGAAATGGGTGTCTCTATTGGGAGTGCAATTGCAAAGTTCTGAATTGGTGGCATTCCTGGTATGTTTTTAATTTGTTTTTATGTCAGTAGTGAGAGGCGTTACTATTGTTTAATCTTATCTCCACTCCAGAACTAAAGGGAGTGTATTATTTGACTTCCTTCCTTTGTTATCCTCCAATAGCAGAGGTCAGGTTCTACTTTATTCAGCATACACTAGAAAGAAACGTAAACAAGAGTAAATCAAGCTAAAAATAGTCATTGCCTCCTGGCTTTACTGTTTCCAGCTCAACCTGGCTTCTCTGACTTCACCTCATATATGCTGATTGAGGCCAAAGTCTTTATAAGACCATCATTGGTTTCTGACGTGGTCACCTTTACCAACCACAAATGCTGGTATGCAATTGAATTGATATTAGGTCCCGTTTAAAAATGAACAAAGTAGGAAACACAGGAAACTTCCTCAACTCTGTCACTATGTCTCCACTATCAATTCACATAGGGAACCAGGGAGTTGTTCAGTTTCTATAGACAGCAACCTGCACCCATTAAGATATTATTTAAGGAATGCATTGACTACTACCAAAAACACAACCTGAGAAAATGAGTCATTATTTCAGACTTCTAAATTAATTACATAGGATATCCTTATAAATGGGACCCAAAAGAGGATTATAATCTGTCAAGCAAACTAATAATATTTAAAGGAAGCAAGGTATATATTTTAAAATTTAAAATGATCCAAAGGCTTTTAATAGTGAGATATGTAAGTTTATAAAACCCTTTATTTGTCTAGCCCAGGTCAATTTCTAATATTTATAGAAATACCATCTGTTTTTCCTACTGAAAAATTGATTGTCCCTTTTAAGAAAATATAGACAATGCTTAAGAGTTGATAAATTCCTAGATTGTATTCACAACAGCAGGTTAGACATGACAAATGTTTAAATCATTATTAGTCAATCACTATGTAAGGCTACAAAGGGTGGGACAAAGTTGGACCATGTTAAGTGATTTAACGTGTGTTTATGCATGTCATTTATTTCTCACAACACTCTGAATGGAAGAAAGTATCACTCCATTACACAGATGAGGATTCAAACTAAAAGAACCTTGAGCATCTAGTTCAGGAACCATTGATGGCAATGGTATTTGAACTCTCCACTGCTGTTAACTCTAGATATCACATTTGGTTGGTTGTATTTTTTTTTTTCTGTCTAAATCATGCAGTTTTCTATCAGTGGTATCTGAATAATAGGTCACCTTAAGGAGAGGTACTCTCAATCAGACCTAGTGGGTAGAAATGGACAAGTGTGACCTGTTAGAGGAAATGTGCTTTGCGGCCATTAATGCTCTTCCAGGTGCTGCACAGGGACACAGAGGTCTGGGAATGCAATTAACTACTCCAAAAAGCTTTCTGCCCATTGCTACTCTGACATTTAAGATTTGTGACAACTTGTTACCTTTCTTGTCTCCCCTGGAAATGCTGTTTACCAAAGGAACATAATCCAAGGTCTCATTCATACTCTGTTTATTAAGCAATCATGGACTTGTCACTAGGTTATTAATTTGAGTTTAGAAACAAATTAAGCTATTTAACTTTTGATGTCAGTGTCTTCACCCATGAACAGAGACTTCAACTCTTTTATTTATTTGTAAGAAATTATTTTCAAAGCCATGAAAGTATTTTCACTTAAAAAAAAACACATAGTGCAGTGTTTAACTCTCTAACAATATGTTATTTGTGTATCAAATTGTGGAAATTATCACGTATTTTTTAATTCCCATTTGTATGTTTCCTTTTGTTATACCTTTCATTTTAAGTAGTGGAATTTCAAAATAAATTGCAAAACAAATCAATCTCCAATAGATAAATGAAAAATGTGCAATGAAGCTAAAAATATCCTCCACAAAGGTACTAGTTGGCTGTGTTGCTTAGCTACCCATGACCACACAGGCTGACAGCACTATGAACTCCCAGGCTGAGCCGGGTATAATTACCAACCAGATTTCCATTTCATTAAATTCCACTTACAAATCTTGAGAAATTTGAAATGTGCATATTTGGAATATTTCACTACTGTAAATTATAACAAAATTTACTGCTTTAAAACATAATATCCCACAGTGTGTTTATGGGTAACTTAACTTGCAAAGGTTAAAATAATGACATTTTTGAAGACAAATTTTTAAAAATTCATAGATTCAAAGAAAGAAGGCCAGATAATATTTTTAATCATGAAATTGCTTTTCAGTTTTGCTTTAAATACAAAAAAAATAATGAATGGAGAACTTAGAATTGCTTTGTCTTCTTGAAAAACTACAGAACACTGATTTTTCTTGGCCAACAGAGGTAATCTTTTCATGCTCTGTCCCCAATTCTAATGTTTAAGCAGAAGTTAATTTCTCAAATATCTTAGATGATTTAGCAGAGTCCAGAGCAGGGAACATAGTAATTCAGTTCATCAGACAACAAAGCCCATTAGCAGATATTACCAAGTCACTACTAAAAGGCAAGAGTAAAGGAAATGCAGAGATTCATATCCCTTCATAATTAACACACAAAGCTTTGAGTGCAGATTATAGTAGGATTATGGTGAATTATAGAAGTACATTTGATGCTCATTTATAGATTTCTTATTATCATACTTATCTGAAATATATATGCATTCATTTAATTCCATAAGCATGTAATTGAAACAAATAGCTGAAATCCATTTATATCATCTGAAAGTAAAAAAGATTATGTTGCAAGCATATTTGTATCCATTTGCAATCTAATAAACTGGACAGCATTTTACTGTTCCATTTCCTCTACTCTATGTAGAGATGGAAATTTTACCTCCTGATCTAAGTTGAATTTGTGTTCAAACTTTTTTAAAAGGATAATTATCAAAACAATACATGTGCAAGATACACATTTCATATTATAAATAAATGTATGGTGAAAATAAACAGTCTGTGGCTTTTTTCCTTTCCACCCAGTCCTACACATTTTTAGTAATATAATTTTTTAAGGCAAAATTCGTATAGCATAAAATAACTGCTTTAAAGTGAACAATTTAGTGATATTTAGTACATCCATAGTGTTGTGCAAATACCACCTCTATTGAATTCCAAAATATTTTCATCAGCCTTAAGGGACCCCCACATCCATTAAGTAGTTATTCCACATTGCCCTTTGCCCTAGTTCTGGCAACCACCAGACTATGTTCTGTCACTATAGATTTTCCTATTCTGGATATTTTATGTAAATGGGATAATATAATATTTGGCATCTTGTGTCTGACTTCCTTAACTTAGCATAATGTAATTGTTACACTTTTCATTCATTTTTCTGGAAGGAATTCTCACAATTTTTGATTTTTTTTTTTTTTTTGAGTTGGAGTCTGACTCTGTCACCCAGGCTGGAGTAGCATGCTCATGGCCACACAGCCTTGACCTACTAGGTTCAGACAATCCTTCAACCTCAGCCTTTCAAGTACCTAGAACTACAGCTGTGCACCACCACACCTGGCTATTTTTTGATAATATTTTTATATCCCTTCCAATTATCTGTTGACTTCATAGTATGAAATAAGAGTAGTTATTCTATATTCACAATCTCCCTTCCCCATTCAATTGTTTGAGTCACTATTTCTCTTATATTTTTTCATTGGTTGCTGTTGTGATTCAAAAGATAAATTTAAATTTGTATTTTTGTTCCTCTTTAAATAGTATCTCCTGACTCTGCATTTTGTAAATTGAGTGGATTCAAATTGCATTTTCCTTTTCCTTTTTTGTCTTTTATTACATTTTATATTGCCTATTATATTTGTAATTTTCCATTGTCAAAATTTATATATTTATTCTTCAAATATTAATTGAGGATACACATTTATCATAGACACTGTTTTGGGTATAAAAAATAGAAGTTATTCCAATCTTGCAATTTGAATTTTTTCTTTGGAAGGAAACAGTCCCCCTCATTTTTTTTTTTAGCAAACTTTTTCCTGAAGGTATAATGTTCACCTTCTCCAACTTACAACAATTACCTTCTTTTTTTTTTTTTTTGAGTTGGAGTCTCACTCTGTTGCCCAGACTGGAGTGCAGTGGCTGCTCCCGGCCACCGCAGCCTCGACCTGCTGGGCTCCGACGATCCTTCCACCTCAGCCTTCCACCTCAGCCTTCCAAGTAGCTGGAACTACAGGCGTACGCTACCACACCCAGGTGGTTTTTTGATTTATTGTAGAGATGAGGTCTTGCTTGCCCAGGTGGGTCTCGAACCCGTGGGCTCAGGCAATCCACTCACCTCAGCCTCCCAAAGGCGCAGGATTACAGGCTGAGCCACCGAGCCTGGCTACAACAATTACCTTCTAACTTGTTATAGAGATCTCACTCTGAGGCTACCCTTCACAGATCTGCAGAATTGTATTCATTGTTTCTTGGATTACTTGCCTCCTCTTTTGAGAAATATTCTCTCCTTTGACTGTAATTTATCTTCAGGTATTTCATTATGGAAATACATGAGACATAGATATTCTGTGGGCTTGCATGTTGAAAATCATTATGCTTTTATTTTACTTGAATGACAGTTTTTCTGGGTATAAAATTTTCGAAGGTATTGCTTCTTTTCCATCTGGCATCCATTGGTGTTGATAAAATTTCTTATGTCAGAATTATTTTAGCTTTTACATATAACTTTTTTCTTCTCTACAAGTTTTTAAGGTATTCTGTATCTCTTTAATATTCTAAAATTTCACAGTTTTATATGAATTCTTTTATTCTCATTGAGTAATCACAGATAACTTCAATGTTACTATTAATAACATATATATCTTCTCACATCCCTTTTTCCATTTTTTGTTTGAGGAAAAAATTAAATACTAGATTGTCTATTTTGTGTGTTTGTGTTTGATATTTTCTAATTATTTTGCTTTTGAATTATGGTTTCTGTTTTTTCTAGTCTCATTGAATTTTTAAACAGCCTTTAAAAAAATCTCTAAGAGCTTTGGTTTATTTATTTATGTTTCAATGCCATTTTTTTCTTATATCATTTTTGTGTGTTCTGGATGTAGTTTTAGATTTTTACTGGGTTTCTTCTTTTGATGGGAATTCTGAATGAGAACCATGATCTGATTCACTGTTTTCCATTTTCTTTCTGTTGAGTATTGGGCATTTGTGCATGCTTTGGAGCTGCAACACAACATGTGCTAAAATAAAAGGAGCTTTGTTTTAAGTCATCAGATTACAGTATAGAAATTTTTGGCTATCCCCAGACTTCTTTTCTAATTTGTTTAAAATATAGATAGTTGTTTGCCTGGGTATACATTATAGTCTGAGACAGAACTTCTTATATGTGTATTTTATTTAGAACTTACCCCAGTATCAACATGATTCAGTCCCACACTCTCTTCAAGTTATTACTCAGAGATCTTAGCTTTTCAATCAAGATGATATTCTAACCACCTAATTTAAAATTGTATCCTACATTTCTTCCCTGTAATCAAATTCCACTAATTCTTCTCAAAGTTTATGTTTTATGCTGCATCTTTTGTTAAATGAATGGGATATTTTTACATATTTGAATTAATATACCTTTTAATAGATTGATGAAGAAATGTTTTAGCAATCTATTTTATTACCAGAACAATTTAAATAAAAATAGCTACAGTTTAGTAGCCCACACTTTAGTGGAACAAGAAAACATGTTAGGACCTTTGCACAATAGCACAGTATAACTAGAGAAAAAGTAGATCACCTTGGAATTTAGCTACTAGGAGAACTGTGGCTTTTGTTCATATTTCTTACACATCCCTTGGCTTCCTGTTGGTTCACAATTTTGGCAAAATGATTTCTTTTAATTGAACTTTTCTGGTTAATAGTTCCAAGATTCTAGTTAGTTTTCTTGTTTAAAAAATTGCTGCAATATTGGGATTGGATCAGCTCCATAGTTTAAAAAAAAATAAAAAATAAAAAAACACTGTATAAAGAAAAATTGGCTAATATTCTAATGGGATTACATGGAAAACCCCCAAAGTATTCATATTTGGTAAGTCAGGAACAAGGAAATCTCTCTGTCAGCTAAAATCACCTACCTAGGAAAGTAAGGCCAGATTTTATAAATTTCTACCCCCCCATGGGAAGAATAAATTAATTACAATCCCTCACTTAAAGTCAAAGAAATTGAATTTCTGTTAAAATATTGGAATATGTTAACAAAATGTGCAGGGCTGACACTTATTTCCTATGGTTAATATCTTTTCAAGAATTACATTAGCTATTTTGTAGGGAACTCAGTTTGAATGGGTACATGTTGATGGCTTTTAATCAAGATCATTTTTTTCTATTGGTACTTATTGGATGATACTTACATTTAAAAAGTTTTGTTTTGAGGAATAAGAATCCTCAGTATCGTGTGTGTATTTGTGTACATGCCCATCAATGCTTTTAATGAATTTTTTTTTATCGTAAAAACAGTTTTTTTACTTAGGAAAATGCACACATTCTCCCACATACAAGAGTTGATAGTAAAACTTAAGATGCGCAGGTCTCGGTGACTCAGCCTGTAATCCCGCGCCTTGGGAGGATGAGCTGAGTGGATTGCCTGAGCCCACGGGTTCGAGACCCGCCTGAGCAACTTGGTGAGACCTCATCTCTACAATAAATCAAAAAATTAGCTGGGCATGGTAGCGTGCGCCTGTAGTTCCAGCTACTTGGAAGGCTGAGGCAGAAGAATCACCAGAGCCCAGCAGGTCAAGGCTGTGGTGACTGGGAGTGGTCACTGCACTCCAGTCTGGGCAACAGAGTGAGACTCCAACTCAAAACAAATAAACAAACAAACAAACAAAAACTTAAGATGCATTTCTGAAAGCACAACTCTATGTAGTATTTTGTAATACACATAAAGGAATATTTGTCAACTAACATGCAAGTAAATGTGACTCAAGTAATTTCCATATCATCTGTTCATTCATCTCAGATCTTTTCTGTGTAAAAGTATATATTAACTATATATTGTGTATCCTTTAAACAGCATACATGGATTTGGTAGCTATTCCACCAGGTTTTCTTTAAATATACATGTGCATATAGGGCTAAGGATAAGGAGAAGGGAAGAAAGTTAGAGGGAAGTTGGACATCACAAAATGAAATGATTCTGGAATGCTTTCCCAAATGAGAAATTAGAGAAGAAATAATAATGATAATAATAATAATTAAAGAAGGATGGGTAAAACTTTACTTAAGTTCAACAAAAACTCTTAAGAAAATAATACGATGAAATTATTCATATCTCAAGAGAACAATTATAATGAATATGAGAAAGTGGTAGGGAAGCAATTCTCTCTCTTATAATCATTATATCTTAATCATGTGATCTTCTAAGTATACCAAAATATAATCTTCTTAAATTTTGAATTATCACTTTTTGTGGACAAATCTATTAGTTGTAGTCTTTGGACTTTTTCTACAACATTAACTAATGTCAGGAAGCTATGAAAATAGTAAACTGATAATAATAATCTGTATTTTACAATAGATTTGTGTTACCCAATTGTATGCATTTGACAGAACCCATTAATTTATGTATTTATGATGTAGGTATTTCATTGTATATAAATTTTATATCAAAAGAAGTATAAGCAAATATTGAATTATAGCTAATGTTATAAGTGTCAAAGTATTTAGTAGAAATTATGATAATATCTGCAACCAACTTTGACATGTAAAAAATATTTAAGCAAATGAATAGAAACAGGATGATTAGACATGTGTTTGATAAAGTATAGTAACATGTTAACTGTACAAACAATGCATAAATATATAAAGTATATTGAAATATTTAAACTTTTCAGTATGTTTGATATTTCTTAATAATAAAATTTGGAAAAAATATTAAAAACCAATTAGTTAAAAAAATTTAAAATATTCCTCATTCACACATTTTTATATTTAATAAAATCTTTCTCATTTTTCAAGTATAAAATTTTATCTATGAAAATCAAAATTTCTATGTAATATTTTGATTCAATATTTTGAATTGAAGGTTGTGAGTTTAAAATATAAATATTTTACAAATATAGTCCCCTGGTCTATTCTTACCTAACATCTCTACATTTGATTCAATAAGTGACAAGTCATTGTGGACTAGAAATGGTGTTTGGAAATATGGGGTGGGATGAGGGACTCAAGGTGAGTACTATGAGTAGAGAGCTCTCTGGGGAGAAGCTCTACATTAGACTGAAGCCCTCATCAGCAGGGCTATCCTATGGTGGCAACATCAGGGGCAAGTCATAACATCAAAAAGGAACTAAATTGTTTTCAGTTTAAACTAACTGAGAAAACAAATTTTTAATCAATTTAAAAAATGAAAAGTTTATTTTGAAGCAGGACCAATGTCACTATTCTAAGCTAGTAACATGTATGTGTGTTTGTTCATTTGTTTGGTTCTTTTAGAGCAATTCTAGAATCAGAACTAACATTTACATATCACAGTCAATCTATCTGCAGTGCATGCTACATCCTAAAGTAGAACTCAAGTCACACATAGCACATGTAAAAAATGCATCTTCTGAGGCTTCAGTAAAAAAAATAAGATTTCCAAAATATAATTTACTAAAACTTATTTTTCTCAGTGTATAAATATGCTTAATTTCCCAGGAAAATTTCTTTATGTTATATACAGGTAGGCAAAATAGCGCCTTGATGGGTGTGGGGAAATTCATGAATGTGATCAATAAACTCAATTATTGTCCCATTCCAAGGATTTCTAGCTTTCCTTTGCGTTGATACATAGTTGCCTACACACCTGACACAACTTTTCAAATCTTTTCAATAAATAAGAAGGATACTCCAGAGCATGTATGCACATTCTCCCTTCCTCCTTCCTCTCTCTCTCTCTCTCTCTCTCTCTCTCTCTCTCTCACACACACACACACACACACACACACACACACACACAGCTCTTCTGGGTCCCCAGCTGATTTTCTTCGCAAGGTTAGTTGCTAATACATTCCTAGCACCCATGCATTATTAATGCTCCCCGCTCTCCAAGGTGGCAGTGACAAATAGGAAGCAAAATCTACTGACTAGTTGGGAATGTACTTTTTAGTCATGCTTGAATTTTTCAATCCATTCTGCTTGTTGAGGATTTTTCAGTAAAGATTCTGTGACTGAATGTGCCTTTATACCCCTCTTCTCCCTTCATTCTTTCTCTATCTTTTTTGTTTTTCACATGTAAGAGGCATTCAAGTAGACAGGGAGGATTATGCATCAGGGCTTTGAGGGGGAGCAGAACAAAAAGTAATTTTTTAAAAATGTAAATATCTTTGATAGTTCTAAAGCAGGAAGGTCATTGTTTCTTTTTGCCTGTCGTAGCAGCAGTTTTTACTCCAAGAGGACTATGCAAGTAGCTAAATAAATTATACTCTTTTAACTAGGTTGTGCCGGCTCTGGTATTCCCAGAAATAATACCAAGTGTGCATCATGAGAAACATTGATTGCTTAATGTGCAGATTTGTTTTTCCAGATATAAAATCATATTCATTCTGCAATACAAAGAAGCAATCTGTGAAGATGGTTCTTGGGTACTTTAAATCCCACTACCAGTTCTATTCTGTTTGTTTAATTCAGAATCACTTCATTTAAAGTATTATACCTTTGCACATGTGATGGTGAGTATTTAGAAAATATCTTTTTGATGTATACCTTCATTGGTGGAGAACAAGGGAATTTGAATTACCCCAGCAACTGGAGTTGGAAGCAAATTCTTTTACCCACATTCCTCAGTTTGAAATTGGAAATAGCAACCCTGAACATTAAATAGTCAATTACCACAATATCCTGGTGAATTATTAGTAAATATTCTATTTAAAACATGATGATCACTTATTCTCATATGAGAGAAATTAATAATTCCATAAATTAAAGGACACCTGGAACTAGAGAAGTGATGGCTGAACCTTGGTCTTTTATATGCAGTTATAGTTTCTCCTAAGATTGGAAGAAGGCACAAAAAAACTTTTTTTGATGCTTATTTCCTACCTAATATTTTGCTAGATGTTTTCAATATATTATCTCATTTAAGTATGACAAATATTCTATCAGGCAAGTATTATTATATCTGCTTTACAATTAAAAATTAAAAACTGAGACAGCACAACTAACTTAGAGATGGTCTGATAAGTGGCAAAACTAAACAGAGATAAATCAATTTGATGCCAAAGCTCACGTTTTGTTCACCACACAATGGTTGCCTTCTTAGACCTTGAATTTCTATATTACAATTTTATTAAATTTGTTTCTTATCGTTTCTTAGTAACAGTGATGGCACATGAACTTATGAAGCATTTATATGTAGGTATCATTGACTTAAACCCACTTAGAGGAGTTTTCAAACATGGATAATTGGCTCAAATGCATGACTTTTAAGTATAAATTCTGTTAGAGCACATCTTGTGCCAGGATCTAATGCATGTATTGAGCCATAAAATAATTAGCTAAAATAATTAGTGCTCTCTTGAAGGCAAATGTTAAATTTATATCTATGTGTAAGTACAGAATCAGGTATTTTACAAGTTAAGGGAGAAATAAAGAAAATCTCTTGGATTTCTAAGCATATGAAATAGCCAAGTTGGGTATCCTAAAGTGAACATGAAATAATAAATGATAGAATAGTTAGTTATATGACTGGAAGTTACTGTACTGCTGTTCCACAGGACTGATTGAATCCAGGAATCTCCACACATATCCACAAATCTTTCATGAAGAATACAGTTTAATGAGGATATCAAATAAAGCCATTCATCGCCCACAAATACAACTTAAGCAAGGGGGAAAAAAATATATACATATATACATATATATATATATATATGTATATATATATATATATCTCCTTCTATTTATGTGTAAGTGCAAGAATAAACATCTGAAGTAAGTGGTGATCTCTGACACCCTTAGCAGAATGCTGAGTCAGTCTTATGTTGCACAAAAATTAGGTGACTACAAGCAGGTCATACAGCTCAGTTACTCTAAGCCCCAAAGTTACTTAGTCCCATCCTGAGGATGAAAAACTGAGAGCTGAGAAAGTTCTGATACTTTATGAATTAGAATTCTGCCTGCTTCAAATGGAATTGGCTTGAATGTGTATGGGATCAGAGGTGTCAATTCTGAGAAGGCAAACTTTTAGAGCAGACTGAAACAATTTGAAAGCAAATGACACGCTTTGGAGATTTGGCAAGGAAAGAATGGAAGAAAGTAAGCAGTCATCACTGAGTAGTCAATAGAGACAGAAATATATCATAGAATCAGAAGATGCACCAATTCCCAATAGATGGATTTCATTAAAGATATTGAACTTCTCGATATCAATAAAAGAGGGTTCAGCTAAACTAAGAAACCTGGAAATGACTCAAACACTTTATTACCTTCCATATTTCACCTATTATTGCTAGACCTGAAAACTGTATTGCATTTAAACACAAATAACAACAACAACAAAATGGCAGAAACCACTCATGCAAATTGACATAAGAGAAAAAAAAAATGAAGTGGTAATCAAAATTATTTAATTGATCAAAATATTAACAGCAACCTGAACTAGGAAACAGAATAAAACTGTAGCAAACATTATTCAGTAGATATGAAAGTATATACTTTCAGAAGAGAAATAACCCTAAAACTAAAATATAAAACAAGATTTTATTGAAATATAAAAAAATTCTAAGAAAAAGGCATAAATATCTCAAAAACAACAATTAAATTATATGGTGTCCTTGGAAATGATAGATTTGATCACAAATAGGAAGAGTCTTTGAAGAATGAAAGCAAACAAGAAAATGAAAACAAAATAAGTACAATCAATTAGAAATGCATAAAAGGAAGTAATAGATATAGAAAAAAAGGCAAATAAATTATTTATATTTCTAGTTGAATCAACTTGTACATTCCAATGTCCAACTGTACATTCAAATCCCACTAGCTAGTGAGAAGGGAGTTCTAGTGTCACTAGAACGGGCCGTCTTCCTGGATCCTGAGGCTGGACCAAGTTGACGTTGAAAATGGCACCATTAATCAGGTTAGCTGAGGTGAGATTTGGGAAGTTGAAGACAAACAGTTATCCAAGCACTAGTTGCACTGGCCCAAACAACATAAACAGTTCAAAAAGCAAAATTCTGCTCTTAACAATTTCCAGTCTTGCCAGGAAAGACAATTATGATACTCTTAAATCACCAAACCAAAGTGGTTTATTTCTTATGGGAGATGGCAATTAAGTTCTACCAGAAGTTTAGAGGTGAGAGAACCCATCATCATCAGAAGAGATTACCTATTCCCAAGATGTTGCAATTGCTTAAAACGTTTTTGCAATTCAAACTTTGAATATGCTTTTACTTTAAAAACAAAATTATCTTAGTCACATTCTGACCAAAACATACACTACCCTTTTTTGTTTTTCCATGTTGCTCACTAGATGAGTTTCCAGTTGTCTTTATTTTGTTCTTAAAAACAGATTCACCAGCCAATGTCCATAAAAGATGCTGCCATTTGAGGTTCAGGCTCTGAAACTCTCCCTAAAGTATGTTCAGATATATTTTTTTAAATAGTGACATTGAGTAATAAGGATTTAGCACCTCATGTTTCTGAGTCAGAACACCATATCTCCTTGGATATATGCATTTCACATACAGTTTTTAAGTCTGTCAAATTATAGTCATACCTCATGTAAACTAAATAATATGCCGAGTGGATCCTTCTTTCAAGATACCCTTGACTCTTCACAGTCCCTCTCCAATCAACAGCTGGAGTGGTCTTTAAAGCACATGCAAGAGTTTTCATGTAAATACACTAAAATCTCCAAAATTCTCTGAAAGCTTTCAGTGTAGTGCCATGGTTTCAAGATGCTGCATCAGCAAGCCCCTGCCCAACGTCTGTCTCCATTCCCTCCTCAACCTTGTGGTGATACCTTTCCAGCCACACAGCATCCTTGCTCTTCTTTGAACATGCCATCATCATCCAGTCTGAGGGCCATTGCCTCGGTTCTGCTTGCTGCTCAGAAGGCATTTGCCTTTTTTCTATGTAACTGTCAACCTGCTCTTTATCAAGCATTTACTCAAAGCCACCTCCACTGAGAATGCTTCCCTTGTTGCTTCATCTAAAGTAATGCCAATTCTGGTCCCTGGTCCATAGAGCCCTGTGGCTCTTTACTTTATATTATTGTTTTTATAGTACTTACACATATATTTCATTGTTCACTGTCTGTCTCCAGCCTTCCAAACTGTCTTATGTCTATCTTGTTTAATGCTATGTCTGTAGTAACTAGGACATATTTATCAAATAAATATGTGACTCAGTGAATGAGGAAATAGAACAAGTAAATGAAATAGTGAAGATACTAGAATTAATTTAATCTCACCCAGCTTTTCTCTTTTCTGATAGTTATAAGAAAATAGTTATTTCCCTGTGGGATGGAAAAGATGGGTCTCTGTTCTTCCCATACTTCTTGGGACTTTACTAGAATTAAGAAGGTAATTAAGGAAAATTAACTGGAAAATTGTGATGAACTAAATTGCCTAGTATTTAATGTTATGTTACCTGACTGCCATGTTCTAGAATCCTCCCCCAACTAAACATTCACATAGAGTTAGTTAACTGATGTTAAAAATGAAAGGAAAAAAAAAATACACAGACACCATGTGCATACAGTTTCACACTTATTGATAAGTAAAAATACCTGCTGTTCTGTTACTGGCAAACAGACGCAAGAGAAATGAGGGAATGGAGAAGGTGTTTCAGAGTAAAATGACAGCTGATGGATATCTCCCTAGGATGGATTTTTTTGAACTATTTTCAAAGCTAGGTTACCCTTTTCCTTCTAAGTTATAGAAGCTTGGATTTTCTTTGACTCAAAGCAGAGTCTAGAAGAGTGACAGTCACTAAATAAAAGGGTGCCATAAAGTTCAAGTTTATAGAATGGCAAATATAAAAATGCACGTTTTTATATTTCCTGTGTGAGGGGGAATTTATCATTTCTTGTAGTGATTCGGACATTAAGAAAGAAAGGTAAGTATCACTGTCCAGACATCGACAGAACTGGAAAACCAAGGATCAGGAGCAGAATGAAGCTCTATTCTTTTCAGTCCTCAACAGTTTATTTTGTTTAGTTTCCAAGTATTAGCTGTGAATGCTACTTTTTAAACCATTGTAGTAAATAGTCCCTGATTAAGGCCATCATAAACAAAAGAAAAAATAATGTTTTTTTAAAAATGGAGAATAATTGTTGCAGCTGGGGAAAAAATCAATTTGTTCTTTTCCTTGTTGTTCAGTTTTTATTTTTTTTCCAGCTGTAGGTACAAATGATATCTAGTCCACAGGCATGAGGCCATGAGGCCCCTTCACGGTGCTTCTCCTGGGAAAAGCAGCAATAAAGAGAGAAAGCTTGGAATGAAAACAGCAAAGATGAAGTCTATATTCAAAAGCAGTAGAGAAGCTGAAATATTGATAAGCTACCTTACCTGTAGGCTATGAATATCTACATAATTTTCTGAATGCCTAAGCCATGCATTTAACTCTGATGAAGGTTTTGTGTGAATACATGTAATGTTGCAGCACAAGACACAGAGAAAAACGAGAGAGAGAGAGAGAAAGAGAGAGAGATTTTTTTTTTAATGTTAGCAACCACAAAAGCCATGGGTTTATGAAACTAATCAAACAAGCTTTTTGGTAAAAGTTACCAGTCAGTTTAATAAAGTAACTTGATGTGTATGTGTCCAGAGAATCTCATTCTATTATGGTATACACTATAAAAGTCTTTGGAAATGTTATGAATCATTGACCTGGTAGTTCTTTCACAGCCCTGTCATGTGCAAACTTTCATTTATTAAAAAAGAAGATATCGTGATATTATTTGCAAGGTTAACAAGCTCAGTGGCTAAATATTATAGTCTATTTTTAAACTTTTATCTTAAGGAAATTTTACTAATTACCCTATGGCCAAAATGCTAATTTAGGTAGATGATATTTATGTTACTTAAGTAAGAAACTACTTATGGAAATGTATATTAAAATGTGAAATCAGCACACACTAAGTGATTGCACTTTTTCTTTTGCCTTGAGTATGCACCACTGGGACTCATCATTACTATCACATGCCAGGATTAAGTAGCATATTCCCAGAGCCCAACTCCATTAGGAACACATAGACTCTTTGTCACTTTAGGTCAGCTGTGAAAGAGAAGAAGGCACAACTGCAGAAAGACTAAGGAAGTCTCCTCTCCCTAGGTAAAAGGTTTAATGCCATTTTTATCATGCATTTTAACCCAATGATTTTGTCATAATCTCTGGGGAAGTTTCCCATTTACTTAATAAATTATTTATCAGTTATGGTAACTATAGCACAAAAGAAATCATTTATACACAAGCCATTTGCTGATGACCTTTAGTTGAGGGGTACTTTCTATTTCTTTTTGACACCTGTAATGTAAAATTTTTGAATAGCAGTGAGGAAATGGTACAATGAGATGAGGTAACTTGTTTCAGTTGAAATAGTTATGTATGATCACAATACAATAGGGATTGTTCAACCTTCAGGCTTCTATTGGTATCACATTCAAAGCATGAATATATTTTAAATAATCATATAATTCATGGTCCAAGCCACAACACTTTTGGAAGTAAAGAGGGCATTATTAAAACACCAAGAAAACAAGCACTAAATTGGGTGTGTCTCAGAAAAATTGAATTTGTGGTCACTTAATTATCTCATGATTCCACCAAAAAAGGTTTCATGGTTTCAACTAAAAGCAGGCTTAATTACTGAAAACAGAAATGCACAGTTTAAGGGAAAATCTAGGTGGGTCAACATAAGTTCACTAGGCCTTAGGGATGGAGACAGAAATGAGAAGAGGACATGTTAAATTTATGCTATGCTCTTTAAAAATTTTGCCTTTGTATTAAATATAACAATAGAATCCTAAAATTTCTAAAAAATAATTTGGTTACATTTTATTTTATTTTATTTTATTTTAATTTTATTTTAGGTGTAAAGTATAATTCAGGATTAGGTAGATAAGTGGTCATCATACAGGTAAAATTTGGGCCTCCCTTTGGTCCCCAGTTTGCCTGGTTTGAGATCAGGTATGCTTATTGATGTTTTGTTCCCCCACCTCCCCTGGCAGTGTTTCACTACTGCCAATACTTTTCTTATAGTATTATGATTAGTGTTCTGGGTCCACTTAAAGGTGAGAACACGTGGTACTTGTTTTTCTGTTTCTGTGATAAATCATGGAGTATCATAGACTGTAAATCCATCCAAGGTGTTGCAAAGTCCATAATTTTGTTGTTCTTTATGATTGCATAATACTCCACTGCATATATGTATCACATTTTTTTGTCCAGTCTACTTTTGATGGGCAGCACAGTTGGTTCCATGTTTTTGCTTTTGTGAATAATGCTGAAATAAATAGGCATGTTCAGGTATCTTTTTCATTGAATTATTTCAGTTCCTCCAGGTATATTTCCAGAAGGGGGTTGCTGGGTCATATGGAAGGTTGATTTTTAGATCTTTTAGGAATTGCCACACTGTTTTCCACAGAGGTTGCTCTAGTTTACACTCCCACCAACAATGTAGAAGTGTTCCCTTTTCTCCACATCCTCACCAGCATCTGTTGCTTTTTAAGTTATTGATGTTAGCCATCCTGACTGGAGCTACGTGGTATCTCAGTGTGGTTTCGATATGCATTTCTTTGATGATTAGTGAGGTTGAACATTTTTTCATGTATCTGCTGGCTGCTCGTATGTCTTCTTCTGAGAAGTGTCTTTTCATATCTTTTGCCCACATTTTAATGGGGTTGTTTTTTGTTGTTGTTTTTTTTTCTTTTGGCACATTTGAGTTCCTTGTAGATCTTGGATGTTAGACCTTTGCTAGATATGTAGTTGGCAAACATATATTTTTTCCCATTCTGTGGGCTGTATTTCCACTCTCTTGATGATTTATTTTGCTTTGCAGAAGTTTTTAAGTTGGAAGAGGTCCCACTTGTCTATCTTATCTCTTATGGCATGGGCTTTTGGGGTTTTGATCAAGAATGATTGCCTATTCCAATTTCCGTAAGGGTGTTTCCTGAGTTTTGTAAGATCCTTATAGTTTTGAGGTTTGACGTTTAGGTCTTTGACCAATTTAGAGTTGATCTTTGTATATGGTGATAGGTAGGGATCCTGTTTCATTCTGCATGTGGTCAGCCAGTTTTCCCAGCACCATTTACTGAACAGATTTTCTTCTCCCCAGTCGTTGTTAGTGACTGCTTTGTCGATGATGAGTTGGTTGAGAAATTGAAGTTTTGCTTCCCAAATCTCTATCCTGTTCCATTGATCTGTATCCTTGATCTGGTACCCATACCCAGCTGTTTTGATTATTTTAGCCTTATAGTAAAGTTTAAAGTCTGGAAGTGTGATACCTCCCGCTACTTTGTTTCTTTTGTTGAGGATTGTTTTGGCTATTCACGGTTTATGATTCTATATGAATGTTTGTATTTCCTATTTTGCGGTCTGAGAAGTATGATGTTGGTAATTTAATGGGTATTGTGTTGAACCTGTAGATTGCCTTTAGCAAAATGGACATCTTAACAATGTTGATTCTTCTAATTCATGAGCATGTATGTTTTTGTATTCTTTGATGTCTTTGAGCAGTGTTTTGTAATTTTTGTTGTAAAGGTCCTTCACTTCTCTGGTTAGGAAGACGCTGAGGATTGATTCCTTATTAAGAAACATTTGTTAAGAACTAGAACAGTCATTTATCCTCTTTTTCGTGTAATCATTGACTAAGTGGAATTGCTACTTTACTGTGTCCAGGCACATTTCCAACTGTAAGAGCTACAAATATGAGTTAGATAAAGTAACTGCCCTCAAGAGGTTACAGAAGATCAGGAGAGGCAGTAACAAATAGTGTAAGAGATGTTTTGATAATCTTGCTAAAAATTCACACAGTATATTATAGAAACATTGAAGAAGGCAATGACTGACTGACACATTTGCATTCTGTAAGCATGAAACAAGGAGAACAACACAGGTACGGTCTTTTCCTTGTAGAAATGATGACCAACATCCCTCTTACATAAGGGCTGGAGGGCGAAGACAGAAACCAAAAGCAACAAAGTGTGTATTGAATGCCTGAAACATTTTAGGGAGCAACCATTTAAAAAATGGACACAAATTCTTCCCTTTTCAGCTCCTAGAATTTGAACTGACCTAGTGACTTTCTATGGCAAACAGAAGGTTGGAGAAGCAAAGTTGTAAATGTTTTTAGTTTGAACTTTAAGAGGTCTTACACATTTCCTCTTGTTCTTAGACTCCTGATATTGCAATCTTGTGAACAAGCCAGAGATAGCCTTTTGAATGGTTAAAGGATACATGGAGGAGAGCCATGTTGTCCTAGTCAACAGTCATCCAAACCCCAGTCTGATTGTAGAAGCATGAATGAGCCCAGAAGAGGTGAGAAGACTACCCAGAAAAGACCCAACACAAATAGCCAAAAGGCAATAATAAGTTAAGGATACAAGCCGTTGTTTTAAGCCACTAAGTTTTTGAATAGTTAGTCATCAGCA
This sequence comes from Tarsius wallacei, assembly GCA_963574415.1. Taxonomy (NCBI): domain Eukaryota; kingdom Metazoa; phylum Chordata; class Mammalia; order Primates; family Tarsiidae; genus Tarsius; species Tarsius wallacei. Next base: position 43,242 of record CAUYQG010045814.1, read on the forward strand.
CAAAAGTTGATTATGTATAAACACATATACATACAAACATGTATCTATATAATTATATTTTTATTTAAATATGAATGTGCATGTGGGCTTATCATAGGTTTTATACATGGATTACCTTATATATACATGTATTTATATAGACATTTTGTATATACATGTGTATATATTTTTATCACCCCCACAAAGAGCACTTTAATGGCTTTGCTAAAATATTTACTCACAAATTACTACACAAAATGGAAAACTATTTTGCAATTATAAATTACATAACAGATTTGCTGTTTGGTCACATAATTCCTAGACACATTTGGACTCCTTTTATTTCTTTCTTTCTTCTTTTAGAAAGCAGGATTTATTCCAAAGAGGTTGCACTAGTTTGCATTCCCACCAGCAGTGTAGAAGCGTTCCTTTTCCTCCACAACCTCGCCAGCATCTGTTGTTTTTTGTTTAATTAATGATGGCCATTCTTACTGGGGTTAGGTGGTATCTCAATTTGGTTTTGATTTCCATTTATCTGATGACAAGTGAGGCTGAGCACTTTTTCATGTGTCTGTTGGCTCCCCATATGTCTTCTTTTGAGAAGTGTCTATTCATTTCTTTTGCCCACTTTTTAATGGAGCTGTTTGTTTTTTTC
>CAUYQG010045816.1:0-15917 GCA_963574415.1 Tarsius wallacei
ATAAACCCACAGCCAACATATTGCTAAATGGACAGAAATTGGAAGCATTTCCCCTGAAAACCAGAACAAGACAAGGCTGCCCACTCTCACCGCTTCTGTTCAACATTGTGTTGGAAGTCCTAGCTAGTGCAGATAAGAGGAGGAAATCAGGGGTATCCAAACAGGTAAAGAAGAAGCCAAGTTAAAGAAGAAGCCAAGTTTTCCCTCTTTGCTGATGATATGATCCCATACCTCAAAAATTCAAAAGAGTCTGTCAAAAACCTCCTGGTACTCATAAAGGACTTTGGCAAAGTCTCCAGGTACAAAATAAATGTGCAAACGACAGTCACATTATTATACACCAAAAACAAACAGGCAGGGAAACAAATAAAAAGCGCAATCCCATTCACAATAGCCACACACACAAAAAATGAAATACCTCAGCATTTTCCTAACCGGAGAAGTAAAAGACTTTTACAATGAAAACTACAAAACACTGCTCGAAGAAGTCAAAGATGAACCCGCCTGGGCAACTTGGTGAGACCTCATCTCTACAATAAATCAAAAATTAGCCGGGTGTGGTAGCGCGCACCTGTAGTTCCAGCTACTTGGAAGGCTGAGGCGGGAGGATCACCAGAGCCCAGCAGGTCGAGGCTGCGGTGGTCGGGAGCGGCCACTGCACTCCAGTCTGGGCGACAGAGTAAGACTCCAACTAAAAAAAAAAAAAAAAGTCAAAGATGATACAAACAAATGGAAAAAATATTCCATGCTCATGAATTGCAAGAATCAACATTGTTAAGATGTCCATCCTACCAAAGGCAACCTACAGAGAACACTATACCCATTAAATTACCAATATCATTCTTCTCAGACTTAGAAACAACAATACAGAAATTCATATGGAAGCATAAACAGCCACAAATAGCGAAAACAATCCATATCAAAAGAAACAAAGCAAGAGGTATCACACTTCCAGACTTTAAACTTTATTATAAGTCTACAATAATCAAATCAACCTGGTACTGGTAAAAGAACAGGCATGTAAACCAATGGAACAGGATAGAGATTCCAGAAGCAAAACCTCAATTTCTCAACCAAGTCATCTTCAACAAAGCCTCCAATAACAACAACTAGGGAGAGGAAAACCTATTCAGTAAATGGTGCTGGGAAAACTGGCTGACCACGTGCAGAAGAATGAAACAGGACCCCTACCCATCATCATACACAAAAATCAACTCCAAATGGATCAAAGACCTAAACACAAAATCTCAAATGTTAAGAATCTTAGAGACACCCTTATGGAAATCGGGATAGGCAACCAATTCCTGATCAAAACCCCAAAAGCCTGTGCCATAAGAAATAAGATTGACAAGTGTACCTCATCAAACCAAAAAGCTTCTGCAAAGCAAAGGAAACCATCAAGACAGTGGGGAGACAGTCCACAGAATGGGAAAAAATATTTGCCAACTGCATATCTGTCAAAGGTCTAACATCAGGATCTACAAGAAACACAAACATGCCGAAAGGCAAAAAACAAATAGCCCTATTAAAAAGTGAACAAAAACCAGGCTCGGTGGCTCAGCCTGTAATCCCGCACCTTGGGAGGCTGAGGTGAGTGGATTGCCTGAGCCTGCAGGTTTGAGACCCACCTGGGCAAGCGAGACCTCATCTCAACAATAAATAAAAAAATTAGCCGGGTGTGGTAGCACGTGCCTGTAGTTCCAGCTACTTGAAAGGCTGAGGCGGAAGGATCGCCAGAGCCCAGCAGGTCGAGGCTGCAGTGGCCGGGAGCGGCCACTGCACTCCAGTCTGGGCAACAGAGTGAGACTCCAACTCAAAACAAACAAACAAACAAACAAATAACAAAACAAAACAAAAGTGAACAAAAGACTTGAAAAGACCCTTCTCAAAAGAAGACATGCAGGCAGCCAACAGACACATGAAAAAATGCTCAGCCTCACTAATCATCAGAGAAATGCAAATTAAAACCACATTGAGATACCACCTAACCCCAGTAAGAAAGGCCATCATTAATAAAACAAAAAACAACAGATACTGGGAAGGATGTAGAGAAAAGGGAACTCTTTTACACTGTTGGTGGGAATGCAAACTAGTTCAGCCTCTATGGAAAATAGTGTGGTGGTTTCTAAAAGAGCTAGAAATTGACCTTCCATATGACCCAGCAATCCCTCTTCTGAGAACATACCTGGAGGAACTTAAATCACTCTACAAAAAAGACACCTGCACATGTATGTTTATTGTAGCACTATTCACAATAGCAAAAACATGGAAACAACCATGCTGCCCATCAAAACTGGACTGGATTAAAAAAATGTGGTACATACACATGATGGGCTATTATGCAGCCATAAAGAAAAACAAAATTATGGACTTCACAGCAACTTGGATGGGTTTAGACTCTATCATATGCGGGGATCTATCACAGAAACAAAGAATTGAGTACATGTTTTCACTCATAAGTGGACCCTGAACATTTACCATAATACAATAAGAAAGGGATTGGCAGTAGTGGGACACTGCCAGGGGAGGGGAGAGGGCACACAACATCAATAAGGGTACCTAATCTCAAACCAGGTGAAGTGGGGTCCAAAGAGAGGCCCAAACTTTACCTGTATGATGGCCATTTGTATACTTAAATCTGAATTGTACCCCACATTTTTAAAATACAAATTTTTTTTTAAAAGACAAAAACAAAGAGAATTTTGAAAGCAGCAAGAGAGAAGAAACCCGTCACGTTCAAGGGATCCTCAATGAGATTAACAGCTGGTTGTTGATCACTGGAGGCCAGAAGGCTGTGAGATGACATACTCAAAGTGATTAAAAAAACAACTTCAGATGAAAAATTCTCCTTCAAAACATACTGAGAAATTAAGACATTCTAAGTAAATGAAACTAAGAGAATCTCCTTCTAGCAGACCTTCCCTACGAGAAATACTAATGAGAGTTCTCCAGGCAGAAATGAGCGGGTGCTAGACAGTAACTCAAATCCGCACAAAGAACTAAAGACCACTGGTAAAGGTAATATAAACATAATAGACAATATAAATGTATTTCTGTTTGTTTGTAACTCTTTTTTCTCATATGAGTTAAAAGACATCCCCCTAAAGCAATAATTAAATATCTGTGTTGATGGGCATGTAATGTATAAAGATATAATTTGTACAATAATAATAGCACATAGAAAGGGGAGAAAGTGGAGCCAAATAGGAGCCAAATTTTGTGTAATATTGAAATTAAGTTGGTATTGATTCAAACTAGATTGTTACAAATTAAGATATTAATTACAATCTTAGGGTAACCACTAAGAAAATTGTAACGTTTGGAGATACCGAAAGAGGCACAGGGCAAGGTGGCTGGTACAAACCAAGCGTTTATTGGGGGAGCTCCCGGGCGAGGTCCCGTGGTCCAGAAAGATGGGCCAGGGGAGTCGCGCCCAAGGAAGGGTGGCTTGGGTTTTTAAGGTGTTGTATCCGGGAGGGTGGAGGGGGAGGGTGAAGCAGTCAGTTTCTGGCAGGGGAGCCAATCGTCACCAGTCCCGTATCTGGATCTGTCGCTTCAAGGCAGTTGGCAGGTGCATCCGGCCATGGGTGGAAAGTCTCTAACCCACGGCTGGGTACTGCCCCAGAAAGTCCAGTCGGCCAGTCCCAGGGCGGATGTGGGTCTTGGCGGGTGGCGGTGCTCTCCTCCGAACCCAACAAAAATAACTTCAAAAATAGTGAATTAAATGACAAGGGAATTAAAATGATACACTAGAAAATAGATATTTGGCACAAAATAAGATAGTAATACCAAAATAGAGACACAAAAAGACATGAGACATGCACAAAACAAATGGCAGAACAGCAGACATAAATTCTTTTTTTTTTTTTGAGTTGGAGTCTCACTCTGCCGCCCAGACTGGAAGGCAGTGGCACGCTCCTGGCCACCGCAGCCTCAACCTGCTGGGCTCCGGCGATCCTTCCGCCTCAGCCTTTCAAGTAGCTGGAACTATAGGCTTGCGCTACCACACCCGGCTAATTTTTTGATTTATTGTAGAGATGTGGTCTCGCCAAGTTGTCCAGGCGGGTCTCGAACCCGCGGGCTCAGGCTATCCACTCACCTTGGCCTCCCAAAGCGCGGGATTACAGGCTAAGCCACTGAGCCCGGCCAGCAGATACAAATTCTATCTTATAGTAATTACATTAAGTATAAAGAAATTAAACACTCCAATCAAAAGGCAGATACTGACAGAACGGATTTAAAAAACAAACACGATCCAATTATATGCTGACTACAAGAGAAACATTTTATATTCAAAGACATAAATAGGTTGAAAGTAAAGGATAAAAGAGGGTATACTAAGCAGACAGTAACCAAATGAGAGCTGGAGTGGCTACACTAATATCAGATGAAATACTACCAAAAAGACAAAAACTTTAATACAAAAAGAGATGAAGAAGGACATTTTATAATGATAAAAAGGTCAATCCATCAAGAAGACATAACAAGTGTAAATACAAATGCATCTAAAAACAGAGCCCCAAAATACATAAAGCAAAAACCGACACAATTGAAGGGAGAAATAGACAATTCATCAGTAATAGGTGAAGACTTCAATATCTCATTTTTAATAATAGATGGAATAACCAGACAGAAGATCAACAAGGAAAGAGATCTGAACAACACTATAAACAAGCAGACCTAACAAATCTATAGAACAATATCAGTACACATTTTTCTCAAATTCACATGGAACATTCTTTACATGAATATACCACATTATAGCCCATAAAGTAAATCGTAATAAGTTTTAAAGGATTAAAATGATACAAAGTAAGTTCTCCAACCACAATGAAATGAAATTAGAAATCAGTGATTCTTCAGGACCAGCTAAAGTCTCAGGATAGATCACCATGCATACTGTTCAGATAGTGTTCAGGGTTTTCAAGTTTGAGAGTTAAAACTGGAATGCAAAAACAAATACACCTTAAGGTTAGCAAGAAATGTTTAGTAACTAACCTGAGAATCATACCTAATAAGAGCCGAAGTACTATCACACTGGGCATTAAGTTAAAAAAAAAGAGAGAGAGACCAACAAGCAGTGGATTTGCCTTTTCTTAACAATCACATTAAGCAGAATTAGCAGAAAAGGAGGTGGCACAACCTGGTACTAAATATTTTTAAGTGGATCACCAGTGGCCACTGCCAAAGTATCCTATGAAAATGTTCAAAAATCTGTTCTCAAGACTACCACACCAAAAAATAGGATATTTTTAGGCTACAGAAAATTTTGATGAGAAGGGTCTAATCTATGATAGAGTAGCAGTTCTAATGATTCACAAGAAATGAGGTACTTTTCAGGTAAGTTCACGAACATTCATGTGGAAATTTCTGTGACAATAAAAATGAGCTTATAAACAAAGCAGGCCTATAAGAGAAAAAAAAATCTTACTTAGTTTTCTGGAGGCAGATTTGTGCCATAAAATGACATCTATGAGTGAAAATTAATGCTGCATTTTCCTTATGCTATAACAACACATGGTAAATACTGGCGGTGAAACACTCTCCACCGACACTAATTGCTCCCACCTAACAATCTGCAATCACATAAGAGTTATTATTTTAGGCTGTAACTGAATCTTCTTTAGAAAGACTTGGAAAATGAGATACAGTCACTGTCCATTGATATTCCCTATCTGTACAAACAGGGTAAAATATAGCATGAATATGTTAAATCTGTCTTAAGAATAAATTTCACACACTTTACAGGATATATTACTTAGCCAATTTTAGTTTACCTTATATTTCTTATAAAATTTATAATTTATACAAATAAGCAATTGGCCTTTGCTCTACCATATGTGAAATGTGAGGCTGCAAGGCAGGAGCAACTACAGCCATCCATCCAGCTGTGAGGAGAGTTTACCTGAGAAAAGAACCAATTTCAAAGCAGTAGATTTGAAAGTGGTAGAAAGAAAGAGGAATCCATGAAGTTTCATCTGGACTGTGATACTATGAAATATACATTTGGTTTTCATCCCCATTTCCTGGCATAAAACTCCTAAATTCCCTGGAATCCTCAAAGTGATAAGTATCTTTTTGCATGCCCATGAGTTGACTGATGGCTAGCAGTTCCCAGGTAGCTTCAGGACAGGGGCTGGTCACTAAAAGAACAAGTCATGATCTTCCAGAAGGGGATGGAGAGGATTTTTAAGTGGATTACCAGTGGCCACTGATTTAATCAATCATGCCTACATAATGACGTTTCTATAAAAACCCCCAAAAGACTGGGTTTGGAGCTGAACACGTTGGGTTCCTGGAAGGTGGGGGAACCAGGGAGGGCATGGAAGTCACACTCCCCTTTCTCATACATGGCTCCAAGAATGCATCTCTTCATCCATATCCTTTGTAATATTCTTTATAAGAAGCCAGTAAATATAAATGTTTCCCTGAGTTCCATGAGCCATTCTAGCAAGTTTTCTCTTTTTTTGAGTTGGAGTCTCACTGTCGCCCAGACTGGAGTGCAGTGGCCGCTCCCGACCTGCTGGGCTCAAGTGATCCTTCCGTCTCAGCCTTCCAAGTAGCTGGAACTACAGGCGCGCGCTACCACGCCCTGCTAATTTTTGATTTAGTGTAGAGAGGAGGTCTCACCAAGTTGCCCGGGCGCGTCTCGAACCCACGGGCTCAGGCAATGTACTCACCTCAGCCTCCCAAGACACGGGATTACAGGCTGAACCACGGAGCCCGGCTTTCTAGCAAGTTAATAGAACCCAAGGAAGGTGTTGTGGGAACTCCAATTCATAGCCAGTCAGTCAGAAGTACAGGTAAAACAATCTGGAGCTTGTGATTGGTGTTGGAAGTTAGGGGTGACTTTGTGGGACTGAGCCCTCAACCAGTATGATTGGCTACTACCTTCTGGTAGATAGTGTCAGAACTGAACCAAATTGAAAGACACTCTACTCATGTCTGCTGCTGAAAAGAACGAATTGCTTGCTTGCTGGCAAGGAGAAATCACCATACATCTGGTGTCAGAAGCATGTTGTGAGAGAGTATAGTGGGAGAAACTGAGTTTGCTTTCTCCACGTGGACTTTTCAGAAACATGACTGTGCTGCACTCACTAGAATTCACTGGTGGAAGAAAATTATCTCTGTCCCAATTAGACAACCATGGCTTGGTCTCCTATGGGACAAGAAGTCTGTGGAGACAAGGATGGTTTAGTATTGTTGTTATTAGTAGACTCCAAAAAAATCCATCAGTTGCCTCTTCCAAGCCACTGATGCTGGAAAGGGCATCCTGGTCCTCATCTAGCACCCCGGGCCCCTAGCTGTTTGGTCCCAAGTCCCTGTCTCAGAAAGCCAAGAGAAAGCAAACCAATCACCACTGCCAAATTCTAGAAAGGCTCAAGAATTAGAGAACTAAGACCAGGGGGCGGGAGGAGCAGAAAGTAGAAGAATGAGCTGAAGGCTCACACAGAACGCTGTCAGATCTACAGGCCATTTTCCCCACTGGAATGGGGAACATAACCACACAGCTACCCTGACTCCCCCTCAGCAAAGTATTAAAATTTTACTTGCTGAAGAGTTTGAATCAAAGGGACTTTGGACTCAGAAAGACTTTTAGGAACGCCATCATGAAAGCAGAGGGCTTAATTAAAAGTCTACATACTGAATAGTAAGAACTATCCTTCTCCCACCCTACCCTCCACCCCACCAACTCTTGGCTCCGTGAACTCTAGACATGAGGCTTATATACCAGACCAGCTCAAGAGAAAATACTCACAGAATCTAACAGCTGAGGAATCCTAACAAAATGGCCTGGTCTCAGCCCAATTACCCTATGGAAAAGCCTACTAGTCAATGAATCCATTTCATATCCATAAACCACTCTCATACATGAAGATCAACAAACATTTGGAAAAAAACATCTAACATCAAAGAGACAAAAACAAACAACCAGAAAACAATGGACTCAGAGGCAATGTAGATTATAAAGGCAAAACATCAAAAAGCTCTCATTAAAATCCTTACAAAAGATATCGCACTTCTAAAACCAGGAGCAGGATGCTATTTTTAAAAATAACATGCACAGAATAAGAAAATGCTTTTGGTACTTTTAAAATTAATCAGAGGAGTTGAAGATAAAGTTGAGTAAATCTTGTAAAAAGTGGGACAAAAATACAAAGGAATGGATAACAGAAGTTCTAACATGCTAATAGTAAGAATTACAAATAAAGAGGAAAAAATAAAATGGGAACAGTTAATTATCAAAGAAAGAAAAATTACTAGAATTGAAGAAGATGCATCTCCATATTGAAAGGACACATCACTAAGTGCCCTTCCCTTCCATGATTACTTTAAATGGATATACACTAAGGCCCATCACTGGAGTCTCTGAAGATAAATTGTCATTACTCAGTTCAGAGAAAGAAAAAATTAAAGCATAAGCATAAGAAAGTGACTTTTCTGGGTTTTGAAGTGCCAATAACAAACAAATCCCTCTTTTTAGGTTATATACTTATCTCAAATAGTTATAAGCTAAATAATATCTTACAGGCATTAAAAAGTCTTCCAATTTTAAAGAAACAAAAAACATGAAAATATTCTTCATTGAGAACATATTCAGGTAACTGTTATAATAATTAGTAGACTGTCTGAATTCTGCTTTACCAGATGTTTATATTATTGGCTTTTTAAAGAATATGGTTCATGAGGCTTAGAAATGTCTATTTTTCTTAGATCTCAGTTATTCTTACATTTATTAATATAGTTTTTTATTATATTCCCTAGTTATTTTTCTTTCAGAATCTTAAGTACAAAAGAGTTAACAGCACTAAGAATGGCTAATTTTATTAATAATGAAATCAAGTCATGAGACTTTGTTACCTTTAAATATACCAAAACTCAAGATATTTCAAGCTAATTCCCTCTGCTCTCAACGTCCACACACTCACCTTGAGGGTCAACTTCTTTAGCGAGCTTCAGTGCATCTGAGTTTGCAAGATCAGTGTTAGCTGGGGTAACAGCTAAAATCAGACAGTTCTCCCTCATGATGAACTGCATGATCATGTCTCTGATCTGATACTCAATATCTGGAGGCTGATCTCCCACGGGTACTTTAGTTATTCCAGGTAGGTCGATAAGGGTCAGATTTAACACTGTGGAAAGGATAAAGGAGTCTTACATATACCTTCAAGGCTAAAAGATAACAATACAGAATCGTCTGTCACTTAGCACAGCGTTCTACATTGTGTATCTCAATGACTCCAACCCAAGTGTGTAGAATAAAAAGCATAGAATACAAAATGGTTTTGCTAGCTTCTCTCTATTTTTATATGACTGTGCTATGCCAAATGATCACTTTAACATAATCTGAAAAGCACTGATTTGCATGCCTAGCAGTTTTCCCAGAGAGTTGTCATATCTGTAAGCAGGGGGATATAATTAAAACACCAAGCAACAAATGCATCTGCTATCTGCCAGTCTTGTACATCGCCTTCAAATAGTATAACAATTCTCACAGTAAGATCTGTCCTTCCCTTATAAACCATCACATGTTACTTCTAGAAAGCAAGTCACTTCGCCTAGTAGAAAGCTGTTAGCTATTCGTGGTGCCCTCAGTTGACTGAAATGGCAGTACAGGTATGACTCCAACCCAACCTCTCTGTGTAAACAATGCTGGCATCAAGTTTTTTGGGAAGTCATAAGTGAGCTTATGTCATTCATGCTGTTTTAGAAGCAACAAAACTGGGGAGAAGATAAGAAATGAAAATGTGCCCCATTAAGACTTGAGTCAGAATAGAGGCTATTTCCCATCATACATCATGAATTGGTTATCTAACTTATAAATGTCTGCTGACAGTCTGCGGGGTGGGGTGGGGGGATTGCATATACCTGTGAATCACCTGTGATTTTTCCTTAGAAAGAAAATAAATAGCAATATACAGGGCTGCAAAGAAATCCAATAGGGGAAGACTCAACCATACTACCATGTACTGCTAAGATTTCTGCAAAGACTAAAGATACTTTTAAAAAGGAAGCTTTAGCCAGGCTCAGTGGCTCAGCCTGTAATCCCACGCTTTGGGAGGCTGAAGTGAGTGGATTGCCTGAGCCCGCGGGTTCGAGACCCACCTGGGCAAGCAAGACCTCATCTCTACAATAAATCAAAAAATTAGCCGGGCGTGGTAGCGCGCGCCTGTAGTTCCAGCTACTTGGAAGGCTGAGGCGGAAGGATCACCGGAGCTCAGCAGGTCGAGGCTGCGGTGGCCGGGAGCGGCCACTGCACTCCAGTCTGGGCAACAGAGTGAGACTCCAACTCAAAAAAAATAAAAAATAAAAAAATAAAGTCTATTACATACATAAATAAATAAGCAATAAAAAAATGGTACAGTCTTTTAGAAGAGAAACTGGGCAGTGTCTCAGAACTTAAATTGTGCATACTTTTTGACTTACCAGTTATATACCAAAAACCAACATAAGTTTCTTCTTCTTCTTTTCAATAATTTTATAATACTGTTTGCCATTTTGACACTTGAAAAATGCTACTATAACTTTTATGCCCATTCCTCTGGTTGTTTGCTTGTAAGTTTTTGATCTAAAAATGTATTAATTAGCTATTTGTCTTATTTCTTTTACAGTTTCTTGGGTTTTGAATATACTTACCACTATGCTATGTCTCAAATCTGTTCCCTTCCTTCAGATCCCACTGTCCCAACCCTTTTTAGACTCATCTCATCCCACAGATTCTTGTACTTTTTTAAAGCTTTATGCCTGCGTTTCTGCCTTTCCCTTGGCTTAGGAAATTCCTCACCCAGTCTTTGTCTTTCACATATCTACTCCTTTGAACCTACTTGTTACAGCTTGTGGGATGATGAGATAGTAACCACCATAGGGATTGTGCCTGTCTCAGTAATTATTACATCCTCTAATCATTTGTGTCTTACACCTGTCACTTAGATTCAAAACAACAATGTCTTCTACACCTTTTAAGCTGCCTTACATATAAGAGGTTTCTAATAAATATATCTTGAATTGAATTCGAGGCCAAGTTTTGCCTTTTTTACCAGTTGAAGATTTTCATCATGTTGTGCATCAGAATTATCATCAATAAACATTTTTCAAGCATCCAACAAGAGCATGGAATACAACAGCAAGTACTATAAAGCTACAGAATAAGATAGGCTTCTTGTAGGGCCCTATGATCTCTCTTGCTTAAAAAAAATTTTTATCCTATGATCTCGTTATAACCAGTAAGATTCCACACTCATTTTTAAATGAGTATCATCACATTCTTTTATAGGTTTAGAACTAAATATTCAATGCTAGCATCACAGGCATAGGATAACATGGGCTATATCCAATTTTTTTCTTTTTTTTTTTTTTTTTGAGCAGGAGTCTCATTCTTTTGCCCAGGCTGGAGTGCAGTGGCATGCTCATGGCCACCGCAGCCTCAAACCTGCTGGACTCAGATGATTCTTCCACCTCAACCTTCCGAGTAGCCGGAACTACAGGCGTGTGCTTCCATGCCCGGCTTATTTTTTGATTTATTGTAGAGACGAGGTCTCACCAAGTTGCCCAAGCTGGTCTCGAACCCCTGAGCTCAGGCAATCCTCTCTCCTCGGTCTCCCAAAGTGCTGGGATTACAGGCTTGAGCCACCACACCCAGCCTCCAGTGGTTGTTTAGATAGTAGATGCTACAGTATTTTAGATAAAAGAGTAAGTACTTTTATGATGGGCCATTAGTATGCCTTTTTAGAACTTTTGAACCTTGAAGCAAGGATGGAATTCAGATCAGCCTATAGAAAGGGACTGCTGAGTAGACAGAGGAATGACTGTGAGGTGTGTTCAGTCATAGAAGAGTATGCCATAGAATACTCTTCTGTGGATCATGCTGTTTCTAGACAACTTTTCTAATCTTGGCATGTTTAATGATCTTGTTAAACATGAACGATTATAGTGTGCCCTACCTGTTTTCTTGGTGTTCTGGAATGTTTACTAACTTGTATTGCTTAGAGTTTGGGATATGAAGAGAACGAAGTTGGGGTGGCGAGCGGGGAAGGCTATTCGTGGACTTCTCAGTGAATTCTAAATTTCATTACTATTGAAGGATTTTATGTTGGTAATAAGTAAGGACATTCTGAGCATAGAACATTACCAATTATTGCCTCCTTTTGGTTTGTTATCACAGACTAGATGAGACAATACAGGCCATTGCCAATGGAACTTTGAACCAGCCACTGACCAAATTGGATAGATCTTCTGAAGAGCCTTTGGGAGTTCTGATAAATCCCAGTATGTACCAGTGCCCTCCCAAGGTTAGTGGACCTTTGCTCTAATTGATAATGAGAGAAGTTGGGCCCCCAATTTTTATCCACTTAAGTATTACTGTTTCATAGGCTTTAGGTATCTATCTGCTTTCTCAACACACTTACCAATCTTATTTTCTGGCCCACTTTTTTCTGATTTTTATTATAGCACTTCTGACAAGTTGACCTGTATTCTGGGTATTTTCCAAGAGAGGATTTTGCTAAGTACTATAGAAACTTAGACAATAATAGTCCTTTTGTTAAAGTTCTTTCTCTATCTCTTATAAAATATGGGTAGTTCCATAGAAGGGTGTTTTAAATTAATAATTCACTCATTCATTTTGTCATTTATTTTACTATCCAGTACATTGAGCATCTACTGTAAACAAGTGCAATAGTAAATGATCAACCAGACACTGATTCTGTCCTCAAGGAACTCACGAACTAGTAGGGAAAAAGGTCTACTACATAAGCAGCTCTAATACTAATAGGGTATAAATTAAGTGCTATGGAAATCTAGAGGTGGGAGAGACTGTTTCTAGTTGAGGGGAATCAAAGGGTTTTATAGGGAAGTTGACATTCATTAAAAGTAAATATTCAAGAAAACCCACATTTGGGAATGGTGGGGATAAAAATTTCAGGCAGAATGAATTGTAGGAACAAAGGCATGTGTATATAAAAACATAGACTGTAGATATAGGTAATAGTGAATATAGGCTGCTTAGATAGGACTCATAAAATAGATTAACATGAGACATAGAGTAGTGTTGGGTAGCTGGGACCTAATCTCTAAAGAACTAAAGTGTTAGCCAAGGGTGTGGCATGTGCCCTATAGTCCCAGCTACTCAGGAGGCTGAGGTGAGAGGATTTCTTGAGCACAGAACTTAAATGTTTGGCTAGGAAATTTTTAACATTTTGGTTTTCTAAATAACTGTGAGCCATAGAGGTTTTTTAAGCAGAAGAGAGTATGCAATCAGGTAGTGCTTTAGACAGGTTAACTAGAGACATTCATTTAGCATTGTATATGTGCCAGGTTCTACGCTAGGTACTGGGAAATTAAAAGGCAAGGGCCCAGCTCCTGTCCTTCAAGTTTAGTGGGGAGATGTTTATGCACACAGTAATGCATAATTGCTATCATAGGTATATGCCATGGGTACAGTAGGACTTTAGGAGAGTGTTCATTAATCTGCTAGAGGAGTCACAAAAGAAATAGTGTTTGAGAGGAGACTTAAGGAGTTAATAGGAATGTCCAAGCAGACAAATTTGGAGAGAGAATTCCAGGCAGAAGATATGTGTGCAAAGTCTCAGCAGTTGGGAGCACTGTGAGTTTGGGGAAATCACAAGTAATTAACTATTGTTATGAACTGGTAGGTGTCGTCGTTTCCTAGGGTTGCTGTAACAAAGTACCACAAACTGGATGACTTAAGACAACAGAAGCTGGGCTCGATGGCTCAGCCTGTAATCCCGTGCTTTGGGAGGCTGAGGTGAGTGGATTGCCTGAGCCCGTGGGTTCGAGACCCACCTGGGCAACTTGGTGAGACTTCATCTCTACAATAAATAAAAAAATTAGCCGGGCGTAGTCGCGCGCGCCTGTAGTTCCGGCTACTTGGAAGGCTGAGGCGGAAGGATTGCCTGAGCCCAGCAAGTCGAGGCTGCAGTGGCCACTGCACTCCAGTCTGGGCGACAGAGTGAGACTCCAACTCAAAAAAAACCAAAAAACAAACAAGACAAAGAAAGACTACAGAAATTAGTTCTCTCACATCGGGAGACTAAAAGTCCAAAATCATAGCTGGGCTTGGTGGCTCAGCCTGTAATCCCACGCTTTGGGAGGCTGAAGTGAGTGGATTGCCTGAGCCCACGGGTTCGAGACCCGCCTGGGCAACTTGGCGAGACCTCATCTCTACAATAAATCAAAAAATTAGCCAGGTGTGGGAGTGCACGCCTATAATTCCAGCTACTTGGAAGGCTAAGGCGGAAGGATCGCCGGAGCCCAGCAAGTCGAGGCTGCGGTGGCCGGGAGCGGCCACTGCACTCCAGTCTGGGTGACAGAGTGAGACTCCAACTCAAAAAAAAAAGTCCAAAATCAAAGTGTCGGTGGGGCTGCATTTCCTCTGAAGGCTCTACCGGAGAAGGCTTCCTTACCTCTTTAAGCTTCTGGTGGTCTTAGGCATCCCTTCCCTTGTAGCTGCATCATTCTTGTCTGTGCCTCTGTCTTCACATGGCCTTCTTCTCTGTGTGTCTCTGTCTCTTTTTGTCCTCTCCTCTTATAATGACACCAGACATTGTATTTAGGGCCCACCATAGTCCAGTGTGACCTCATCTTAAGATCATTACATCTGTAAAGACTCTATTTCCAAATTAGATTATATTCACATATTTCAGATAGACATAAATTTGAGGGGGACCACTACTCTCCCCAGTACAGTAGGCAACACTTGATCATGAAAGCCCTTATGTCTCATGCTAAGGAGGTGAGATTTTATCCTAAAGTAGGCAGAGAAGGGGCCTTGAAGAGTTTTAGCAGAAGATTGGCATTACTTTCATCACTATGTAGAGAATGGATTGGAGGGAAAGGTAAGACCAGAAGCAGAGACATTGCTAATGAGGTTATTGTGATAGACAATGGGGAGATAATAAGAGCCCAACTTAGTGTTGTAGCACTTGTAGTATAGTAGAGATTTATTTAAAGACAAAAAATGGGAGCCAGTCTAAAAAATAAGAAAGATTAGCCAGGCATGGTGGCATGCAAATGTTGTCCCAACTACTTAGAAGGCTAAGGTGGGAGGATTGCTTGAGCCCAGGAGTTTGAGGCTGCAGTGAGCTATGACCAAGCCAATACACTCCAGCCTGGGCAACAGAGTGAGACCCTGCCTCTAAAAATAATAACAATAATAATAATAAAATAAAAACTAAAAGTGTAGATGAGGAGACATGTTAACAAGTTTTTAATAGTATTGTTGAAAGATAATGAAGGATTAATTTAGGGAAATGGCTGTGTGATTAGAGAAAACAGCTGTAGAGATAGAAAAGAGAATTCAGGCCTTAGGATTGTTCAAATACCAACATTTTTATGAAGTTACTGGTTTCCCCCATAATAGATCAATTTTTCTTTCTCTGTGTTCCCACATAAGAACTTCTGTCCCTATTTAGTATTTACTCAGTTTTGCCTTATATTTTAAATAATTCTTTGTGTGTCTGTCTTTCGCTGGGATTGTAAATTTTTTGAAGGCAAGAACCATATATTTTGCATATTTTATGTGCCTCCCTAGGTCATGTGTTTTTCACATAAAATTTTCAAATGTCAATAAATACTTTTTTGTGGTTTTTTTTTGAGTCGGAGTCTCACTCTGTCCCCCAGGCTAGAGTGCAGTGGCACACTCATGGCCACTATAGCCTCTACCTGCTGGGCTCAAACGATCCTTCTGTCTCAGCCTTCCAAGTAGCTGGAACCACAGACATGCACTACCATGCCTGGCTAATTTTTTTTATTTATTGTAGAGACAAGGTCTCACCGAGTTGCTCAGGCTGATCTCAAACCTGCGGACTCAGGCAATCCTCTCACCTCTGCCTCCCAAAGTGCTGAGATTACAGGTGTGAGCCATTGCGCCCAACCAATAAATACCTTTTTAAAGATAA